>BLKR01015276.1:0-87039 GCA_011170035.1 Teleogryllus occipitalis | reverse complement strand
AGCCGTCGTCAAGGTCAACATATTCAATCGCGGAGACGGCTACTTAATTCTATATAGAATTCTGGGATTCGCCGAAAAAGCAGTGACAGTCGTGAAGACGGCTAGTTCGTTTTGCAAGAAATTTAGAGATTGGCTAGGTACGAAAGTACATCAAATGTTATCTGCAAATAAACAATCGAATTTATGAACCGAGTTTTGCAGGGCTGAAAGAATACGAGAGACATTCATTCTGACTGATGCCGTGCTCATGAACGGATCGTGCTCCAATTAATGTTAGGAGTTTTTTTTTCTTTGGGGACTTGTAAGCATCTACTAGGGGATGGATATTGAGAGAACATCAAAATTGGAACTCTAAGTGTGACAGTGGAACTTAAAATATTTCATGTGAACGAGTTAGAGGGACATTGAGGGCTTGGGCGAAGTTGTCAGTGATTGGACTGGAATATTAGCAGCAAATAGTTTATTGATTTGATGAACGGTGATTGAAGTGAGCTTCCGAGAAAAGGAGAGAGAAGATGGTGTCTGGACCTGAGGACGGCGGCGTCCATCTCGGATGAAGATGGCCGAAAAAATCGCGCGAAGACATAAGGTTGGAACGGTCATGACAAACATTTAATTTTTATTTTGGGTAAAGTTATACAATATAAATAATTGTTTTAAATTGTTTAATAAATTTCCATGTTTTTGTGAAATGAATAGATGATTTTTCATTGAGTCAATTCTGGCAATAAAGTAGCAAGATAGATAGATATTTGTTTTTCAGATTCCTCGACGGAGTTTGTTTGAGTATAAATTGCAGATTATTTCAAAATGGCGCACCAACTGGGGCCGATTTTCGTTTAAATCATTCAGATTATTTCAATACCGATAGCAATAATAATAATAATAATAATAATAATAATAATAACAAATAAAATGATCTCTACGAGCGAGGATAGATTTAAGGGTAGATTTTCTGATTGATAACATTCCTTTTAGTTACTTTCTTGAGCACACGTATGACACCATGAAATAAAAATAAATTATTCTCGAAATTACTTTTAAATTTCAGAAATTCTTTCAGCCACTAACCATTTGCATACATTAATACATCATCAGTTTATATTTCTTCATGTATCTGCCAACGATAAGATAGCGATTTTTATCAATTTCTCAATACTTTCCTTAACCATCACTCATTTTTGCCTTTACATGGTTGCCATTACATGTATTCCTCCTTCATTTTCAGAACCAGCCTTTCAGCATCGTATCGACGAATTTTTCATTGAATTTAAGTCTCTCTTATAATTCTCCCACATTCAGTCCTTTTCACTTTTCTAACCACTGTCATGGTTCTTGAAACTCTTTTACATGAAGTAAATTTCAAAGCTAAATAATCGTCGAGATCTTTTTCACTTATAAAAAGAAAGTGTTGCGATAGTGTATGTTGTTACTAGTCCCCAACGAAATCTTGGTTGATCGGGAAATTGAGAGCTTGACAATTCTGGTCAGTCATTTGTATGCTTTCCTCCGATCAGTTTCTATAAGAAAGAACTCCAGCATAACCTGAAATATCCGTCCACTGACTAGGGCGCACCAACCTTCCTTCTCCCTCCTTAGGATCGAGCGATGCTCAATTCTCTCCATCCTAATAGGGTCCAATAACTCCAGATAATCTCTAACAACCGTCAGAGTTTCAAGTGACAGTAGACAAGTTACAATACACTGAAAGTGACTCGTAGAGTGTTAACCTCAAAATGAATTAAAAGGATAAGTGAGAAACATTGTGAATTATATCAGTATTCAAAGCTACTGTCACTCGTTTAATGTATGGAGAAACGCATTTAATTCAATGAATGGTCACGAGTATCTGATAAGTATTATTATGCCATCTGACGCGAAAATGGAAAAATATAATACGGGATAAGAAGAAGTTAGCTAATTTTCAGCATGAGAAAGTAAAAATTGTGTCTTACGGGCCCCTTCATTAGAGAGCGTGTGGTGAGTCTCCTCCGTGGGGCCGTTGTGGGCCCGTGCGTGTGCTTGTGAGCGGTTGCTCCGCCTTGACGTTTCACTTTCGCTTCCTCGCCTCCTGTCCTTTAACTCCCGGTGGCCGCCCCGCCGCGCCCCGCTGCGCCCCGCCTCGCCGCGCCACTCCCTCCGCTGCGCCGCCCGCAGCGCCCCCCGGCGGCTGGTCCGCGGATCGATACCCAGCGACGGTGCTGCCGCGCCGCGGCCGCCGCGCGCCTCACCCCAAGCGCCGCCTCCGATTGGCGCTCGAGAGACCACCGCCCCGCCACGCTCCACGCCCCACCCCGCGTGGCCCTCACCCGCTACGCTCCTTCACGGCACTTCATGTCCCATACGCGTCTTCCTAACTCGCTTCCCTCCGATACGCTCCGCCCCACCACGCTCCTCCCCATTTCTAGCAATGCCTCCGCGCTCACTCCGCGTATCCTTGGCCCGCTACGCTCCTTTCCCTCCCCCACGCTCCTTCCCGGCACTCCATTTCCCATACGCTTCTACCCACCTCGCTTCTCCCGGATATGCTCCACCCCGCCACGCTCCTCCAATATTTCGCTCCTCCTAGCTGTGTGCCTCCACGCCCACCCCGCGTGTCCTTGGCCCGCTACGCTCCTTTCCCCCACGCTCCTTCCCGGCACTCCATTTCTCATACGCTTCTTCCCGCTTTGCTTCGCACCGATACGCTCCACCCCGCCACGCTCGTCCTCACTTCACTCCTTCTAGCTACGTCTCCACGCTCACCCTGCGTGTCCCTGACCCGCTACGCTCCTTTTCCCTACGCTCCTTCCCGGCATTTCATTTACCATACGCTTCTTCCCACCCCGCTTCTCTCGGATACCTATCTGGATACGCTTCCTTCCTTCTCTTTTCACTTAAGCCATGCCTTATCAAGCCACCCTTTTGGTGTGTCTCTGGCTCCGCCTTTCCTCATTGCTCCTTCCCGGCACTCCATTTCTCATTCGTTTCTTCCCGCTTCGCTTCGCACCGATACGCTCCACCCCGCCACGCTCTTCCTCACTTCACTCCTCCTAGCTACGCCTCTACGCTCACCCTGCGTTTCCCTGATCCGTTACGCTCCTTTCCCCTAAGCTCCTTCTCGGCATTGCATTTACCATACGCTTCTTCCCACCTCGCTTCTCCCGGATACGCTCCATTCCGACACGCTCCTCCTCTCTTCACTCCTAGCCATGCCTCCACGCTCACCCCGCGTGTCCTTGGCCCGCTCCTTCCCCTCACGCTCCTTCCCGGCACTCCATTTCTCATTCGTTTCTTCCCGCTTCGCTTCGCACCGATACGCTCCACCCCGCCACGCTCTTCCTCACTTCACTCCTCCTAGCTACGCCTCTACGCTCACCCTGCGTTTCCCTGATCCGTTACGCTCCTTTCCCCTAAGCTCCTTCTCGGCATTGCATTTACCATACGCTTCTTCCCACCTCGCTTCTCCCGGATACGCTCCATTCCGACACGCTCCTCCTCTCTTCACTCCTAGCCATGCCTCCACGCTCACCCCGCGTGTCCTTGGCCCGCTACGCTCCTTCCCCTCACGCTCCTTCCCGGCCCTCCATTTCTCATACGCTTTTTCCCGCTTCGCTTCGCACCGATACGCTCCACCCCACCACGCTCTTCCTTACTCCGCTCCGCCTAGCTGTGCTTCCACGCTCATTCCGCGTGTCCCTGACCCGCCAAGCCCTCCTCCTTCCCCCATTGGCTTCATCCCGCCATGCATCTCCCCCATACGCTCCATCCCGCCAATCTCCTACTCACCAACCTCCTATGCGCCATGCTTCCACCCGCCACGTTGCTATCCACAACGCCACGCTCCTACCCGCCACATCACGCTCGTCTCCGCCACACTCTGCTCCACCCCCAACGCTACGCCTCCTTCACTCATTCCCTCTCAGCCTCCCGCCAATCCGCTTCACGCACATAATGCCACCGCGCTGTTTTGGTTTCGTGTACACTCGGGAGATCGTTATTTCGCCAGTATTATTACTCACAAACTGAGGGATTATTTGAAAATCTAGTATATAATGCGATAGGGAAATTGACGGTTTTGTATAAGATGAAACCGACACAAACCCTAGTAAATTTTGTTTTGCAGGTCTATATGACGTACCCAACTGTTTAGGTCTTCTCGTTAGGAGTTAAGTGTGAAGTTATGCTAATTTTTTAAATATGACTGCGTACTAACTAAAAATTTCCTGTGGATCCAGCTAATTTACATACAAAACTACCCGATATGTTTGGTCTCCTTTGCTGGTAGCTGGCTAAAAACAATCTCGTAGCGTATGTGAATGTATCAAAAAAATTCCCACATTCTTAACATGAAGCACACTCCAATACATATTAGTCTTCTGGTCATTGTATTAGCGGATCCACTCCGTGATCCGGATTCCTCCACTTGCTGTTCAATCCCTGCCACTCGCAACTTCAGGGTAAATGTTGCCTCCCAAGTTGAGAAATGATTATTTTTTAACGCCTGATGAAGTGGTCCTTATTAATTTAGGAATTCGTGGTTATTACTGGTTTAGTTTACTAGCAAAAATTCTGCTTGACAAAACAACGCAAATGCTCTCAACAACTTGCAAGAATAGCAAATATACTCTCGTATAACCCAACAATAAACTCTTGTATTTTATATGGATGGCAGGCGGCCTTTTCCTTTGAGCATGACGCATGACTTCAGCCATCATAAGCAGCGACGTGCTGAGTATGAGAATCAAGTCGGCATGCGCAGTATGAGAACATATGAAATAACACCATCAAATAATTGCGCTTTTCAACCAAAATCTAAACGGTTTCATTAGTTTTGTTTTTTCTCAGTTTCTGGGTATCTAACGAAACCAGACACATCTGAAAAATCCAGAGGCTGTATAGTTTTCTTTCAATTTCTGCACGCATTGGTAATGAGTAATATAGATAAACGATAGCCAATCTCAGCACTGCAGAGGCTTGGAGCAGTTTTAAGCTTGTGAAGCCCTCTTCTTCCGAGTTCTAGTCCAGCGTAATTCAGGGGTGTTGGCACCAAGTGATTGGAGCGGGGTTGGGTTCTCATTTCTCCTTGCATTTCATTTGAAAACGTGGAAATTTATATTGATTTTAAAAAGTTTCTTCCCGGCGGAAAACAAGTTACATAAGATAATGATGAAATGTTATGTTAAATGTTTTGCAAACTTCAAGTAATTGACAGCAACGGATAATGTTTATTCAATCCGGAAAAATATACATCTACCGTTATTTTTATATTTTAAATATAAGAAGCGAAGATTAAAGATTGCACACCCTTTTAAATAACGACTTCCGTAATTTTGAGGTTAATCATTTTATAATCTGCTTTATAGTTGATGCAGGTGACTCAGAATAAATTTCTAAGACATATAGAAGGGTCAAAAGATCATGTTTTCTTATTGAACTTATGTTCATTGTTAGAAATTCCATATATCCGAGTTACACAGAATGTCCGGGGAGGAAACGTCGAAACTTCGAAAATAAGCTCTTAAGATAATTTTAAGCATATTTTGTCTAATAAACTACATGTATTTTCCACCCAATTTACACAGTTACTCTTCTTTTTTATTTCTCAGTTAATTTTTCTTTCTGAACTAATATGTTCGTTTATTTTGTTAATAATAAATAATTTACATGTTTCTGGGGGTGTTTATATGCTTCTACAATGCAAATTTGTGCCTAGAAATCATTTCAAACCAACTTTTGAATGCGGATTGCGGCTCAGCCATTCCAATATCCATGAATTTTATTAGACAAAATATGCATAAAATTATCTTATGAGCTTGTTTTCGAAGTTTCGACGTTTCCTCACCGGACATCCTGTATAAATTTATATTTGATGCATTTTTTCCTGAGTGTTAAAGAACCCCATACGTTCAGATGTTCACCATCTCCATGAAATCTCCATGCCTGCGTCAGAACGTATTTCACCGAACATCTGTGCAGGAGTCGCCTAAAAATCAGGGGGAAAATCAGATGTGATTTTTATAAAATTTCCCACAAAATGTTCATTTTTGCAAAAAGTTATCATTTTCAAGCTCTCTACATGCTCAAGATTGATTGATTTTTTTTTCGTGTTTCCGGACGCGTCAACGGCTTTGGTCATTAATCCTGTTAGTGTAGTGCATGTTTTCCCCGGGAGATGGAGGTGATCTTTCCCCACTGGATGGCGAGATCCGGCGCCGACCTACCGTCGGCTACATGCTCAAGAGATTTTTCACACTTATTCAGAGACATCTGTAGAATCCGATTGACTTACTGTGCACTCGGCAGGTTGACAAGTTACCCGAAAGAAAGAGTAGCAGAATAACAATAAAATCTCTCCTAAAACAGCCCGTCGGCCGCAGTTGTGGTGAAAGTGCTGCGCCCGATGCGCTGGGAAGGGGCTCGTCAGGCGGCGCGCCCAACGAAGCAGCGACGGCGCAAAGGAAGCGGCGCGCGCCGGCGCCCTAACGAAGTCGCGAACGCCGGCGCCTGACCGGAAACGCAAGGCGCTCGGGGCGGCGCGGGAGGGGAGGAATGGGCGGTCCTCGCGACGAGGAGGAGGAGGAAGCGGGGAGTGATGGTGGAAGAGGAAGAGGCGGTGGAGGGCGAGGAGAAGGAAGTGGAGGCGGAGAAGGGAGCGAAGAAAATGGTGTGGAAGAGTCAGAGTCGACAGAGACAGGGGAAGTGGTGAGGGCGACGGCGTACTCGGAGGTGGGGGAGAAAAAAAGCAGAGTCGGAGATGCAGGTGGATAAAATGACAGAGGAAGAGTCGGAGTGGGAGGCGAAGAAGACGGCGGAGACAGAGACTGAGGCGGAGAAAATGGTGATGGCGGAGGTATATTTGAAGGCGGATGCGAGAGAAGGCGCATGCAGAGTTGAAAATAATGGTGCAGGCAGACGGAGGCGGAGAAACTGGCGAAGGTAGAGTCAGAACGGAGGCGGAGAAAATTGGCGAGTCAGAGTCGAAACGGGGGCGGATAAACTTCAAAGGTGCAGGTAGAGGCGGAAATGGAGACGGAGAAGTCGCGAAGGTGGAAGCATAGTCGGGTGAGAGAAAATGGCAGAGACAGAGTCGAAGAAAATGGCGGAGGCAGAGTCAGAGACAGAATCAGACACGAAGGAGGAGGATGCAGAAACGGAGGAGAAAGCTGAGTTGAAAAATGGTCATGTAAACAGAAGCAAAGGACAGTGGAAAGGGAAGACAATGGAGGCGAAGGCGAAGGCAAAAGTGTCGGAGGAGGAAGTTGCAAAGGAAGTGAAGGTGGAAGCAGGGGAGAAGCAGAGATGGAGACAAACGTGGTAGGTGAGATGGGAACGGAGGTGGAGGCGAAGGTGGAGGCGGAGGTGGAGGCGGAGGCGGAGGCGGAGGCGGAGGCGGAGGCGGAGGCGGAGGCGGAGGCGGAGGCGGAGGTGGAGGCGGAGGTGGAGGTGGAGGTGGAGGTGGAGGCGGAGGTGAATGCAAATGCAAAAGTGGAGACGGAAGTAGAGATGGAGGACGTGGTGCTGATGGCGGAGATGGAGGTGGTGGAGGCCAAGGAAGCTGTGGAAGAGGTGGCGTAGTGGAGACAGAGGAGATCGATGAACTTGTGTCACTGGGTCAGGTCGGCATGGAAATGGAGGTTAAGAGCCTAATGGACGAGCCAACAATGAAGAAATCGAAGAAACAAAATCGAGAACGGGAATGGCCAAGATAGTAGGAGGGAACAAGAAGTTGCCTTGATATTTTAAGCAAAATTGAGATTTTTATGTTTTATGAAGAGGGAGTAGCTCTCTCTTTATTTCATTTGGACTCTATAGTGTACAAAATAATATAGATGATTTACTCGTACATAATATAATTTGTATTTCGTACTTCGTATTTTGTGAAAATAGTGGTGCTGCACTGACTGTTTCTTTCCAAATGTCAAATATCATTTAAAATAAATTGCCTCAAATGCGTATGGCTTTGAAAGTGCTGAAGAAGTTTTAAAAATGGACGTATCATTCGCATATGTGGAATATGGGGGGAACTGATAGAATAAAGGCAATAGGAAACCTCTATGGTAAAGAATAAGTAGTTTGAAGTACAAAACGAGAAAAAAAGCGCAGGTGTGATTTAAGCAAGTCACCCATGTTGAGGTGCTATACATTAGTGGACAAGCCCTTCTTGGAATCCCGTACACTATTGTGCTGCGGTGAAGAAAGAGGCTTATGCTGTTATGACAGTCCCCTTACTTGGTAGATTACAATGGTGATTGGCCTTCTCCTTTCACTGTATGAAGAATAGCAGAGTTAACATGAAGGGTGGATTAAAATTATATTTAGTACATAATTATGGATGTAATGTTTTTCAAGTGTTCCATCTATAATGACCTTCTTGAATTATTACATAAATTTAAAAAGAACCATTAAGATTATACAATATTTATCACACAATGCCGATAAAATAATAACGAGCCTCTGTGTCATATTCGAACAAAAAATTGTTACAGACCAATTCTTTTGATAATCATTTCTGGGCGTGTGCAATTCAATTTCACGAAGTAACACATATTCAGAAATGGTGACCTACATTTGCGAGTCTCGTCGCGAACTGCAATATTTTCCACAGGGCGCCACCCTCCGTCGTTCTCCTCGCCCTCATTCCTTAGCCAACCAAGTTGAAGCGCGGGCCAGCAAACCACCCTCTGCCAAAATTGCTTAGCCTCGGGTTCCAACCGCCCCATAGCTCCTGCGAACCAACTACCCCTTCCCCTGCACCTCACGCTTAGGGCCCCGGGCGCCCCCCACCGTCCCCACACAACCCCCGTCCCCGCCTCTCCGCCCTGTCCCCTCTAGGCAGTTCCCTCGCTCCCGCCAGCTATTCATCATGGAGACGTAATATTGCCCCGCTCGCCGACACAGAACAATGTGGCGGCCGGCCGTGAGGAATTGGCTCGCTAACTAGCCTCCCTCCCCTCCCCTCTTCCTTCACCCCCTCCTCATCCCACTCCTTCTCCGTCTCGTCCCCCTTAGCCGGTGCCGTCAGCCGCCCTCCAGGTGCAACCAACAGGACGTCGCCTCCGCGGCTTCTCCAATCCACTGGCCGGAAATCGCCGTCTGGGGCCGGAAATGCCCCTCGCGCCCGTTGCCCATTAGCTGCGCGTTAACGCCGCCCGCCGCCGCTAGAGGCGCTACCGGTCGGCGGCGGAAGCAATAGGAATACGCGACGATGCGACTCGATTCGCAATTCCGATGTCCGTGTTGCAACTCCATTGCACGAAGTGACTTATTCAATAATTCGCTTTGTATTTGCACACGAGTTATAGCGCGCCTAGTATAATGTCGCAAGAGAAGTCGCTTGATAATCTGCTTATTCACATGCAGTTCCCTCTTAACCAACATCGGATAGAATCCATTTAGAGGTGTTATATGTTCGACTAAATCGGATAGGAAATGTATAAATATTTACACAGCTGAAACATAAATACTTAGTGCTATTACAATACGAGAATTAACATACTGACTTTTTACACACGTTTGCTCTATTCTCGTTTTATCAGTGAGTTTCCATTGCAGAAACAGTAAATAATTTTTCAAATGATCCGTAACTTATTAAAACTAAAAAATATATGACAATAAAAATACTTGACATTATTACAAAAAAATGGAAAAGCTGGAATAGAATAACGCATGAAAACACGTCAATTATATAAACAAATTGAGAACCAGTGTTCAACTGTTTCAGCTCCACAACACAGCTCAACAACTCCATCTACTGTTCAAAATCACATTATTAAATACATCAGTAGAGTTGCTTTCAATGTAAATTTTCTTTGAAAGCAACACTACGCAGGCGTTTAAAATGTTAAATCATGGATAATTATTATGAAATTAAGTTAGTAAAGAGAGTAAAATTAAGTTCTAAGAGTAAAACAAAAAAACGTTTCTTTTAGAACAGTAGAATTGGCGATCTTTTTTAGGCTTCTCAAAAAATGTAATTTCAGCTATTGCATCTGACTTCTGGCCCGATCCCTTCGTACGTACTTCCCAAAAGGAGCTCACTTCAACAACCAACCATTTCGCGATCATCTCCTCCTGAGGATAACCTCCATATTAAGCTCATTACACTTGCGAAGCTTCTTTAACGCAATTCCGTTCGCAAGCGGTTCTTCCCCGTCGTCTGTGGTGTATCGATTTCTGCTTAATTATCTCTAAAAGCCCAGAAAGCGCTATTAATGAAATCGTATGATCTCATTTTCCAATCTTGAAACTTCAAGCATAACAGTTTTCCTTAATGTAATTATCCCCTTCGACTCGACGTACGAGCATAGCACGCAGTCCGCGGCAAGGCTCAAGAATGTTATCGCCTTCCCCGGTGCGAGGTAGTACAGGGTGCTGTCAAATTCCGAGTTCCTCTTAGAATTTATTTGACAAGATTAACTCCCTCGCTACCCTTCTGAAACGTCGTGCTTCTGCAACTGTGGGTCTGTTAGACACATTCCTTCTTCAGCTCGTTTATGGTTAGGAAAGAGCTAGGCTTCATTCGATTGCTAGATCGATCCGTGCGATTATCGTTTCATTTGTGTGAACCTATCTATAACCAGGCTGATATTATGTTAATATATAATTTTACAAAATCATCTATTAAAATAAATATATAATTTATGAAGAAAAGCGACTGATAAATATATTATTTTGGAAATTTCACGTAAAAACAGTGAGCTCTACTATTACGTTTTTGTAGCTAAACAGCTACAAAAGGGTAAGAAAAATTCTTCCTCGCTCGAGCCCTCAGGCTTTTAGTTTAGTATATAGAATATAAATTATTCAAAAGCGGACAGAAGCAAAAATATTTGGTGTTAATTAGAATTAATATTACAGGCAACAATTACTTCCTTACATCAAAGTCAGGGTAGATTCAAGACACCCAAATAATAAGAAAAAGTAATAAGATTTAACAAATTTCAAATAGCATTCCTCTACGATTTATGAGTAGAGAATTACTGCCTATATTTAAACTACTGAAGAGGTAAAGGCCAGCCACTCGCCAGACTTTGAAAACTCTTAAAATATGTATCTGTGACTTCACCAACACCATTTATCTGAGACCTGCACCAACAACGGAAGGTCAGTACAGCATGCATATATATATATATATATATATATATATATATATATATATATATATATATATATAGAGAGAGAGAGAGAGAGAGAGAGAGGGATGTAATAGTTTATTCTCATTTGCTAAAATGATGTAAAAAATACATAAAATACGTAGTGAACCTAGTGAAATAACGTCCTTGATGAAATCGAATGTTATTCTTTCGCGCGGCCAAATTTCGCATTTTTTTCGATCATTAAAAATTCTTAAAATCTGAACAAGAATTATAGAATTATATATATATATATATATATATATATATATATATATATATAATTCTCTATATATATATATATATACTTACACACGGACAGCACTAAATAAAAATAAGAAATATTGCGGCATGTTCTGTATTATTATGGAAACAGCACTGTTTTAAGCATTACGAACTTATATACTCGCAATATCTAAACATGTCACGTTAAAAATAGAAAAAATGAATTGTGCACTAAATTGTCCTAACAAAAACTGCGAAAAGTAAATACACAGATCATATCTATGCATTACAGATTATTTTCTTTACCCACAGCTAACAAGTTGCCCTTGTTCTGCAAGGCATGCAAAGCAACTCTTCTTCTTTCGTGATCTGCTTACATCTCTTTTCCCAGTAAATTACATGCAGGAATTTATTTTCGTCTTAGTTATAATCCCCGTTCTACTTGGGTGACAGAATCCTTTCACAATCTTAAGTCTGTCGGGGCCTGTTTACTTTCTCAAATTAAAGTAATACATTGTTTCTGGATACTTTCAGCCAAAGGTTTTATAAATTCCGCAATGATAAAACAAATATACTTCAAAAATAGAAATGAAAATACGTTTTATTTGCAAGTAAAGGGCATATAAAACGTGTCTGCAAAATAAAAAATGTTTAAGATGTATTCAATTCCTATCCCCTTCACCCTTTCGCTTCTGAAGGTACGTCGCCTTCTATCCGTCCCTATCCAACATAAATTTCATAACTTTACAGCATGAATGATGTAACACCATCCCTCAAGAAACTACAACTGTCGTAAAATTATCTCGTATGTGCGTAGTTTGTGTTTCAACCTCCCAAATCATGGACGTGAAGGACCCCGCTCGTACCTCACTGGAACGTGAGATACGGCAAAGACCTACCCGTCGGTTACCCCGTTCAGGGATCCCCGTTCAGGGATCTTCCTTGGGAACAGGACACAAGCCAAGCCAGAAGGAAATCTAGGATCTCCACTGTCATCCCTACATGAGTGGTATTTTAATATAAGTAAATGTGTGTTTGTGTGTGTGTGTGTGTGTGTGTGTGTGTGTGTGTGAGAGTGTGTAAGAGGAGAAAAGGGACTAGAATTAAAAAGAAAAGAACGCGCGTGGACATGGCGTTTGTTAAGGTATTGCTTTTATTTATGTGCTAATATTTACCAGAAGAACACCGTAAAACTGCCGATCACAGCAGCTGGCCTCTACAATTCTCCTCCAGCAGTATTTGAATTTAACCTACCTCTGTAGCCAATGTCAAAATTCTGCCACCGTTGCAACTCGAATCCTAGGACGAACCGGTCACAGACGCCGCAAAGGAAACGCTAAAGCAGCCAATGAGCCATTTAGCTGGTGAGTTTCATTTCCAAATTGAAGTTCCGATCGGAAGCGATGGCTCAGTTCATCAACTCATGTCACTGCAGCGTCTCTGAGGTTCGAGTCGCGACGGCGGCAGTATTTTCGACACTAGCTTTTCAGCTAGGTCAAATTCAGTCGCTGTCTGGAGGAGAATTTTAGCGGTCGGCTGCTCTGATCGGTAGTGTTCAGTGATTTCTCCGATCAACTCAATGCGAATGCCGGAGCAGTACCCTAACAAAGGTCACTGCCACGGACCGCGCGATCTTTCCTTCCTCTTCCTACTATCCTCACCTCTTACACACACACATTAGCATGCACTACAATACCACACATGCCGGGAGACCGGTCGGGAACTTAGTGTGTCCCGACTGGGGCAGAGCCCCGCTGGTGAGAGATACTTGGTTAGGGAAACCTCCGTTAGCCGACGGTAGGTTGGCGCCGGATCTGGCCATCTAGGGGGGAAGACCACCGCCATCTCCCAAGCACAAAACACGCACTACACTCACTGGACTAATGACCATAGTAGTTGTCGCGCCCAGAATCACTAACTATCAATCATTATTGAAGCTGCTGTGGCGAATTTCGTTGCTGGCGCCTCCGGGTCACTAACAATCAATCAGTTAATAATTATTGAAATTACTGTGGCGAATTTCGTTGGAGGCATCGGGAGCGGTAGCTCAGTGCATCAACTGATGTCACTGCAGCACCTCTGACCGGGAGGTCCTAGGTTCGAGTCCTGACGGCGACTCTAGCTTTTCAGCTAGGTCGAATTCAGTCGCTGTCTGGTGGAGAATTCTAGCAACCGGCTGCTCTGATCGGTAGTTTCCCGTGGTTTCTCCGATCATCACCAGGCGAATACCGGAGGAGTACCCTATCAAACGGGCCACGGACCGCGCGCGATCTTTCCTTCCTCTTCCTTGTCCTATCCTCTCCCCTTACACACACACACACACACTTACACTAACATGCACTACACTATTACATATTCCGGGAGACCGGTCGGGAACTTAGAACTTGTTCCGGCTGGGGCGGTGCCCTGCTGGTAGGAGAGTCCTGGTTAGGGGGAAACTCCACGAGCCGACGGTAGGTCGGCGCGGGATCTCGCCATCCAGCGGGGGAAGATCACCCCCATCTCCGGGGAAAACATGCACTTCACTAACGGGACTAATGACCAAAAGCAGTTGACGTGCCCGGAAACACGAAAAAAATCAATCAATCAATCGTTGCAGGCGCCTCCGGGTCTTTTTGGCGAGCGCAGCCGACATTTCGCGCGCGTGGTTTTCCCGCCTCGGAGGCGTGGGGGCGCGGCGCCCCGTCCGTCACGGCCGCTCAGACTGTGATAGGGAGGAGCGATGTTTCGCCAGTCGCAAATCGCAGGCCACCGACGCCCCTCGCCGGCTTCTGCGCCCCCCTTGATGGGCGTGCCCACCGCCCACGCCCTCCGCATCCCATCACACGCACGCTAAACGCGTCCCTCTGGCCGTCCGCACTACCCCCGCCGCCTCGCAGTCCTCGCTTCCACCTCGGCCGTTCTACCCCTCACGTAGATCTCTTCCTTCGTCATCGTTATCCAGCTGGCGTTGCCAAATTCTGATCACACTTCTTCCCTGTCGGCATATCCCGTTGTAATCCTTATACGTATTTCCTTTTGCTTTCCTATACGTAATGTTCCTTCTTTCCGATCTTTTTGGGGGCAACTCTTTTCTCTGTCTGTGTGTGTGTGTGTCTCTCTCTCTCTCTGTCCCTGTCTCTCTCACACGCACTAATTCTCTATCTTTCCGTCTGTCTCTCTCTCTCTCCCTCTCTCTCTATGCCTCTCTCTGTCTCTCTCTGTCTCTCTCACACACACTAATTCTCTATCTTTCCGTCTGTCTGCCTCTCTCTCTCTACCTCTTTCTCCGTCTCTCATACACACTAATTCTCTATCTTTCCGCCTGTCTGTCTCTCTCTCCCCTCTTTCTCTCTCTCTCACACACACACTAATTCTCTATCTTTTCGTCTCTCTCTCTCTTTCTCTCTCTGCGTCTGTCTCTCATTCTGTCTATCTCTTCCCATTTCCTTTAATATTTCTGTTATTTTTTCACACCTATTCTTTGATTATCAGTTTTGTCGTCATACCTCAGCCTCTTCTATCTTTTTTCTACTATCTTGTCTGGAATAATCTCCTTCACTTCCCTATCCTCTCTCTCTCTCTCCCTCTCTTCTCAGCCCATCGCTGTCGCGGTCTATCACTTCTCTTCTCTGTTTCCCTTGGCCCCCGCTGTCATTCCTCGACACAACCTTCCCCCTCCCCCGACTCCACGCGCGCCGCCCACCTGGCTCTCAGCCTCCTGTCCGCGTCAGGGTTATCTCAACACCTTAGCGTTTATTTAGGGGGCCGTGCTTAGCCAGCGTGCTTTGCGGCGGGGGCGGCGACACGAGAGGGTCCCACGCTGGGCGTTGTCTCTGCCCCGCCTGTCACCCGCGCCGTCACGCACCGACTGTCACTATCACCACCGCCGCCTCCACAGCCTCGATCGTCACCCCCGGCACCGCCATCACCACTACCCTCGTTGCCGTTTTTACTGCCACGCCACATCTACCACCACCGCCATCCTCACTCACGTATATTTTACCGACACTTGCATCACCTCTGGCACCGCCTTCGCCTTTTCCGCAGCCTCCACCACCTTCACAGCCTCGAGATCCGGTGTGCCACCGCTGCCCCTACAACCCCAGCACCTCTATCCACGCTGCACCCGCGACCACCAGCCACCACCGACGCCTCCACCACCACTATCCAAGCCATCATCACCACTTTCGCTATTACTTCTCTCGTAGCCTCCTCAATCGCCTCTGCGACCCCGTTCTCCCTAATCTTCGCCAATTCCCCCCGTCGTCATCACCGCCACGGCCATCACCTCCGCTGCCATCATGCCCCTTTTTCATTCACCGCTGCCGCCTGCGACTTCACGATGGCCATGGCTCTCCCCCTCCGCAGCCTCAGCCGGCTTCCCCGCAACGCCTCTGCCGTCGCCAACTCCACTGCCACCCGCCATAACTGCAGCCGTGATATTCACCAACACCCTCGCAGCAGCCGCTGTTGTTACCTCCTCTATCGCCTCCGCATCACCCCTTCTCTCCCTGTCCCAGCCATCATCTCCACCACTCCCTTGGAACCTCTCCACAGCTACCACCACCGCCTCGATCACCATCACTGACTCCTGCTAAGCCGCGGCCTCCGCTGCCGCCCCTCTGCCGCCTCCCTGCCGCCTCTCTGCCGCCCCCGCTGCCGCCCCCGCTGCCGCCCCCGCTGCCGCCCCCGCTGCCGCCCCCGCTGCCGCCCCCGCTGCCGCCCCCTGCCGCCCCCGCTGCTGCACCATCTCCAGCACGTCCGCCAGCAACTCCGTCAACGCTACACCTTCACCACCGCGCACCACCCTCGACCCTCCCCCCTCCAGAGCCATTCCCCTCTGCCATTTACCACCTTTTTCGCTGCCCCAGTTACCACAGTGGCTCCAGCGCCGCCGCGCCGGGTGGTGCCGCCGCCTGCGCGACCCACATCTGTCCACAAGACGGATTTGTAGGAGGGCGTGTATCTGCGATTGTGTTGCAGCGCTTGCGCCCCACGGAAGAAAGCGCACGCATGCGCGCTGGCGAAACCGATGCCGGGGAAGATGGACTGGGGGGGACTTTATCGGAGTGCATGTGAAAACTTTTTTGAGATAGTTTCTTCAAGATACGTGGTAATTTCTTTCTCGATATAAGGGTACTCTGCTACTTAAATCAGTGAAAATTCTCGTATGCGTTCGTAGTGTATGTTTTTATACAGTGTATATATATAGTATGAGAAATATACGTAAACTTATAATCAGTAAAAGTTTAGAAAATGTTCATTTATGCCCTCTAAAATGTCAGAACGTAGAATTTTCGAAGAAAATTATACTTCATGAAAATTCATGCAGTTGAAGTTGCATCTAATAATTACAAAAATACACGTACTACAGACTATCTTTTGGACACATAAAGTTCACTAAAAATCAAAAGGGTCAACGAGATTAATTTTTAGATGTGTTAGTAAGAAACAATAACACCTTACTCATTATCGTTGCCTCTAGTTTGCTTTATAGAGCTCTGCCAAATTAAATGGTTTCTACTTGCACTTGCATGACTTATAATTGGCCTCTTATTGGCCTTTTCAATTTTTAGAGCTTAATAACGTGTCTTGCGTAATATTTGTAAACCTTCCTTGATGTTCTCTGTATTATTCTTCAAAAAATTCTGAAAAGCATCTAGTTTTGAAATAGTAATATTTTTAGTATTTCATTCCTACGTAGTAAATATATTTCTGTGTTTACAACAGAAAGCTACTGGATAATTTTCAACAACCCTTACCTCTCTCTCTCTAACACATTTTTCCGCACATCTCGAATTCACATACAACTTTTTTCATTATGGCGCATTCTGGAACCCACGACTGCAAAAGTACTGCGCTCGCTGGGTTGTGGTTTCGAATTATTAAACAAAACCACAGTAGACATATTTTCACTTCCGAGAACAGTTTCCCGTGTGAATTTATGATGCATGAAACGCGGCCATGTTGTTTTTCAAAGGAGCAGTGCCACTTTGAAATTCCGCTCCGGGAAACCTGAAAAATGGGGAAATATTTGCGCAGCATTGAACTGCACGCGGCGACCCACTTGCGAAGGGTGGAGTTGACGAAAGCGGTCGCGTGAGATCTGCGCTGAGCCGGGGGGGGGGGGTATGAAGATGTATGTTAGCGCCGCGGCGCGGCGCCCGTGTCGCCGGTGACCCACAACTAACTCTTGGTAACCGCGAGAAATGTTGACGTGCAACGCACATCACCCAGCACGAGGCCGCCCCGCCGTTCTCTTTTATGGGTGAATGCGCCGCGTGTGACGACTGCTTGGGGAAAAGGGTGAGGGAGGGGAGGTTTACTCCGCGCGTCAATTCCTTCGGTCACTAGTCCAGTAAGATCTCTTGAGAGACACTATAATATAATCCACCATTAAAATTATTATATTTTTACGTTAAAAACCTGATGTCAAGTTTTAGTCAGGGGTTTCAGTATCTTCAAGTTATCTCCCTTTCACTGGTGATTTAAAAAGTAGATATGTGAGCACTTCACTTTCATTTTCAATGGTTCAGGTGACTGCAGCGCGTTTGGTGTCCTAGGGTTCTAGTCCGGATGGTGGCAGAAATTTCGATGCTAGCTAGATATCTGGGTCGAATTCAGCCGCTGTTAGAGGAGAAGTTTAGGAGCTGGGTGATCTGATCCGTGTTTTCCGCGATTTGTCCAATCAACACAAAGTCCTTCTTGCTGGAAAGTGGAATACGACGCCGACCAACTGTCGGATAGAGAGGGTGTCTCTCGCAATGGCCCAGCCGGGATTAACTCTCGATTAATATCCCGACACGTGTGTTAATGTAATGCAAATGTATGCGTCAAAGAGGAGAGGAGGGGATTGATTGATCCTTTCATTGATGTTTCCGGGCTCGTCAACTTCAATGGCTATTAGTCCCTTTAGTATAGTGAATTTTTATGACTGTTGGTGACAGTGTTCCTTCCTCGCTGGTTGGTAAGAGCCGGCGTCGGCCTGCACATCGACTTGCAGTTGAAATCTCCCTCCAAATTTCTAGCTCCAGCAGGATCAAGCTCTAAGCTCCCGACTGGTCTCCCGGCTAGCAAGTGCGATAGCGAAGTGCATGTAAGGGTAAGTGGGTGTAATTAAGCAATGAGGAAAGGTTCAGGAATAGGAAGTAAAGATCGAACGCAGCCCGTGGCCCGTTTGTATGGACACTGCTCCGGTATTGTGTTGATCGGAGAAATCACGGAAAACACGGATCAAATAACCCAGCTCCTAAAATTCTTCTCTGACAGCGGCTGAATTCGATCCAGATATCTAGATAGTATCGATTTTTAATGTGAAAATATAATAATTTTAATGGCAGATTATATTACAGTGTCACTCAAGAGATACAGACCTATGTAGCGACGCATTCCATGTGGAAATCTATCTAACCGTTCACACTAGAGTGGGATAGAGGCACCCCCATTGTGAAACCTCCGGAAATATAACCGTTCTTTTTTTGTTTCGCCCTGTCCTGTAATAAAGCACCGCTTCCACATTTGTCTTCAATTGCCTGATCTTCCCGCACCCAACGAAACAAGCGCAGTCGGAGCGGGGTGCTCTCGAGTCGATGGCGTCCACTGCGGTCGGCAAAGCGGTTATCTACACTTCCGGCTCGATGGCCTCTTGCGGTGGCGGACGGACTTCGCTCAATTTGCAATTTCCCTCTACGACCGCTCTCAGCGCTAGTGCATCACTCGCGGCTCGCGTTGCACATACACTGAGAGAAGACTCAACGAGGCGTTTGTTCTGCAGTTTTGCACCGACTTCTTCCAATGTGTGGGCTTTTGATTGATGGATTGATTGTGATTCTAGGTGCGTCAACTGCAAAGGTTATTATTCCCGTAAGTGTAGTGCATTTTTTCCTCGAGAGGTGGTAATTTTCTCTCGGTGGATGGTGAGATCCGACGTCGACCTACCGTCTACTAGCGGGGTTTTTCCAAACAAAGTATCTCTCACCAGTGAGACAACGACCCAGCTGGGACAAACTCTAAGCCCCCGACCGGTCTCCCGTCATGTGTGGTAGTGAAGTGCGTGTTAATGTGTGTGTAAGTAAGGGATGAGGAGAGGACAAGGTAGAGGAAGGAAAGATCGCGCGCGGTCAGTGGCCCATTGTTAGTGAACTGCTCCGGCATTCGCTTGGTGTTCATCGGAGAAACAACGAAAAACTATCGATCAGAGCAACCGACCGCTAGATTCTCCTCCAGACAGCGATTGAATTCGGCCTAGCCCAAATCTAGTGTCGAAAATCCTGCCATCGTCCGTACCTCTGACAGAGGCACTGCAGTGACTTGGTTGATGCCCTGAGTCACCTCTCTCGGTGTATGCACTTTTATGGGCGTTGCTATTTCATCGGAGTAATACATGGTATTGCCTATTTATTGCAACATTTTGATTGCAATTTTTCAAGCGGATGACTGTTTCCGAGGTAACACACTAAGGTGTACCTCGAATTATATGCAAGACACAAATATTTCTGAACTCTTTAGGAGTCCTCAATTTGAATTTCCTGAATTTGAGTCTCCTGCTCAATTTGCAATTTTCCTACCGGACCCCTGCACATTCAGAGGGGTTTTGAAATGCACATGCCGCGGACGGGGTCTCGCAAAAACGTTTCCTGTCTAGATTTTGTGTAGTCCTGTTACCTCCATAGAGTAGAAAATTTTACGGGTGAGAAAAACAGTTTCCAACATTCTCTTCCAAGGTTTCATTGGAGGGCCGTGTCTAATAACTAACGCATTTTGAGACACATTTTTTGGTTGTTTCTTTTTCAAGTCGACAGAGCCGCAATGAGATGTCCCATCTCTAATTTTCCACAACACAGCAACTCTTGCGGTCTCTTTGCGCGAATTTGGACTATTCTCGATAGTAATTTTCTTCTTCGATCCTCCACCACCGCTCTACAGCGCTCCTTTGCCTACGGAGGCAGTTTGTATAGATACTTTACCTTTTCAACTGTTACGAGTCATCCGAGGAATTCTGCTGAGTGGTTGTGTCACTTTCCTCTCACCGACTGAGACTGTTTCACCTCCAGGCTCGGCCACCAAGGCACTTACCGTGGTTATCCCCACACTGATACCGAAGTAGTCTAATGGTCCATTTATTTGGCGAACACTTATACTAGCGTGGTCCTTGAGCCTCTACATGCCAGACGATAATTAGACTGCTCCCGCATTGTCGCCTGGGAATTGCACCTCTGTGTCCCGTAAGAGCGCATGTAACACTACCTGGGGTCGCTGAGTCCTATTACCGGTGAGAGATCAAGTACTTAGGAGTCGTACCGTCCAGTTGCAAGGCGTACATGCCTCTATCACATGCTCCTGGGCGACCCGAGCCGGACAGGAACGAAGGGATGTCGTAGGCGGATGGGACGGCCCAACATACCACAACACAAGGAAAATAACCTTACGTGCACGAGACCCAAAACCGCGATCCGCCAAAGAGGACTCGCCATTGTGTTCCTGCTTTCGGACCGACTCCGTTGACTGGGATTTTCTAAGCATGAAAAATTTCCAGGAATTTCTTATGACGCTTTATCGGTTTTATATGTAAAACATATTTCGAAATATTTATTTAAGATGTTTTCTCCGTTTTTTCCCTCGCCAGGGTGTCTCAAGCTACTGACTAGACACTTTTATATTCGGAGTTTTTATTTCGGGTCAGCTGTACGCCAGAGCCCCCTGCAACCCAAAGCATAAGACACGAGCATTTATGTCCAGTTTGGGATTCGAACCCACGACCCCTCGTATTGTGAATTGAGACGTTTTAACTACATCCATCATCCTAACCGATATTTATCGAATCTTTCATGATGCATTTGAGAATTTTAATTGTCTTTAAACAAGTTATTGGTATTAATCAGTATTGCTCTGCAAAATGCAATAGTTTTGAATATGGCACAAGCAGATTATTGTATTATTATGAAGCACTCTCCAAGAAATTAATTAAAGTTGTTTTTAATCTACAAGATTATACATTCTTTATCTGGCACTACCGTTTAAGACAATCTTTTTCTGCCTTTTAATAATAGAAGAACAAAGATTTTTCATTGATTATTATGAAGCTCGTAAATTACTTATTTTCCCCGACTTCTTAGGAATTCTTAATTATCCTTCCTTAGAAAGCGGCTACTTTAGTGAAAGAAAAGTAAATAAAGGGACACGTGTTTAATTAAATTTACTTCGATTGTCCACTGAAGTGTAATATTAAATTAATTCCGCTTTATTTTATGAGTAAATAAAATTTCAACAGAAACTTGCCATTGTTTATGTGTACTTCTCGACGTTAAGCATAATTGCTGAGCAGGTTACACAATGTCTTTGTTCCCGGCGCTTTATTTAAGAAGAAGTGAGAAAAGGGAGCCTTCTGCTGCGGCGGGCTGGCAAAGCCGTAGGCCCAACGAAACATTTCTTTTTTAAGCCTTTGTAAAAAGTACGTCGTTAAGTCAAATTGTTCCCAGTCTTCGTGTCTGCACTTAACTCATGCTCAGCGGCTGTAGATTGCCGAGTTCTTTCTACTGCGTGCGGGCGCGCAAAATGCAGGTTGCCGTCACCACCATTGCAGTCCCTTTCCAGATATGTTTGCCATTACAGCAGCCTCCCTGTAAGCAAACGCGTCACCTTAACTGTAACATTTGAATGGATGAATTCTTTTAATTGGTACGTTTAACGCAGTACTAAATTAAATACTTAACCAATCGACCTTTACGAGTATTGCAATAACTATATATAGTGTATACGGATACGCAGTGCAAAAGTTCTTTACAAATCAATAATATAAAACTATGATGCTTCCTTAACGCAGTTCCGTATTGCAGTTTCTGAACACAGATCGTAAATACAAATATTTAATGTCTCATTGTAAATCAGTAAAATATCAGTATTCAAATCAGTATATAAATGCTTTTGTGTGATTTCCGAGTTGTTGGGAATCTAATTAAACCATATACATCTCTTCTATGGTCAGACTGCCTAATTTTGTTTTAATTTCCGCTCGGATTGGAAATTAGAATAGATTGCATGAGTGAACTGACCAATGATGGAATGAGAGGCCGTGGAAACGGGAAAATCCCAAGAAATACTGTCCCGGTCACACTTTCTTCACCTTAATATTCCTCTTTGTTTCAATGACGCACCGCAAGTGTAGCATTAGACGGGAATACCATAACCAAAACACTACCAAAATAACCATGGAAATTATATTTATTGAATAATTTGAATATTGGTATTGAATTTCTAAATACTTGGAAATAATAAAGAAATATTTCTGATTGAAGAGCGTTTAATTGAACTTCATGTTTATGCATGTACTGTTTCAATGGAGCATGGTTTTTTTTTTTCAAGTTATTATATACAGGGTCCAAACTTCCACTGTTCTGAGCATTTTGCCAAAAGAGGTACACATCATTTTAAATCGTTATTATTTTTTACCTTGCTCTATTCTCCATGTTTTAAGCATTCCCTCATGATTCAGGCATATTATTCTTGTCCCATCATGTTCTAGTTTTCATCCCAATACTTTTCTTTCGCCCAACTTCACTCGTTATTCTAGCTCTCAGTTTCTTCTTTCGTTCTCGATCTGCCAGTCTCGCCGTCACAAACGTACTGACATCAGTTGTCATTTCGTAACCCAATTTCTTGACGCTCCGTCAACTGTGTCCAATTTTCTGCGCCGCCTCATGTCCTCCACTGCCTTGCCGACCTTACCGCTTTTACTCGAA
Organism: Teleogryllus occipitalis; assembly: GCA_011170035.1. Lineage (NCBI taxonomy): Eukaryota > Metazoa > Arthropoda > Insecta > Orthoptera > Gryllidae > Teleogryllus > Teleogryllus occipitalis. The sequence continues at coordinate 63,980 of BLKR01015276.1, read as the reverse complement.
TCCGCTGCCATAATCTTGTCCTTAACCGTGGCCGTCGTCGGCTTCACTTCTGTTCCCGACAAGCAGCAATCCATTGCTTTAATTTCGTTCGTACATTTACCCTGAATAAAGGCTGTGCAGTGGCATTAGAATTTGCCCGCAGCTTTTCATTCTCATTAAGTCTTGAGTGAGGATTATTCTGTGCGTTTAATAAGAAATACAAGGCGACGGGCGACAGCATATTCTGTGAACTTCAGGTCTTGGTCTGGATGAAACGTTGGAGTAATAAGCTTTTTGAGAACTTCCAGTGAGATGGTGATGGTGTGTTTCAAGGAACTACTTTTGGTTGTAACTAATTAAGGGAACTATTAAAATGTCTACCAAAGGCCAATGAAAGATAACGGGTATTGTTCGCAACCATTACATTTCAACCCCTGTCAATATACTTCAAATAAGAATGTACTCATTATTTCATGATTTATACGCACTTGCCTAAAAGAGTGTCTGATTGCTTTACAGCTATTTTACTCAGAGTTTTCAAAAGTATTTGCTCAAGGTTTATTTGTTTAATTTTTGGTTATTTTTTATTTTTAGAAATGTAAATAATAAATAGACAAGATAGTAGCCATTTTCCTTAATACATACGCAAATTACTGCTAGAAATCAATACACATGTTTTTTTACTGAATGCAACTGAACCTTTCGATATATTTATCTTATTTTGCATTGTTATTTTTATCAATCTTGACATTTGTGACATCGTCATGCACAAAAGATCATTAATTGAACAAAAATCGATGTCATTCAACTTTGTTGTCTTGTGCGTAGAATTTTTAATGGTTTCCTTTTCCAGTAGCTCATGGCACGTGGTATCTGCGACCCGCACGTATACTCTACCTACCATACACTAACAATGCCACTGAAGTTTTCTTGAGAAGACGTGATCTAGCATTCAGCAAAATATAAGCGTTAGGTTTGATCAGCGGGTTGGCAGATTGAGGGTGGTGCAACTAAACGGTGCAACATTGCTTTCTTTGAAGCCTCTTATATTCGTATGAAGCCTATTATATTCATTGAAGAACTTTTCTAATTTTTCTCAGTTTCTTTCAGAGGTCAAGCTAAGATGTTTTATAATTATAAATTTTAGTTTCATTACACTCTCTTATCAGTTGTGTTTACGATGAATTGAATTGAATTTAATGGGTTCGATAAGGAAACATCGTCTAATTACTGAATGTGAATCACAAGCAAACTATTTGAAAAGAAGATAATATATTACTTACTTAAATAAGCGGGAGTCAGTTTAATAAATTACACTTGACTTTCCCTTCTTCCTCTGTATTTAGTGTGCATTATTTATGGCTAACGTTTTCAAATCCCGACGTGATTCGTCCTCACACATTTTTGGGGTCTACAAACATGACACTTTCTTTCCTGTATCTTGTCATGAAGTCGTTTAGTCAAAAATACCTGTCTTGTCTCACATGGCACAGGCATTATATTCTTTGAACTCATACCATTTAAATTACATCCTATTTCTGGAAAGTTACAAGTTCACAATCTTCCCTTTTTATGAACTCTCTTCTCGAACCAACTTTCAAAACTCAAATTTTATTTCCAAATATCATATTTTCTAATATGTATTGCCTAGTGCTCTGTTTTCGCACCAAAGGGTAGTTCTATGGAATTCTATGGAAAGGAACATATAAATTTTCCTAGCCACAGATTAGCCGGTGTTCATCAAAATCAGTTTGTTCCATTGAAACATGCTCTCGGTTACTTATCGTTGACCCTTTTGTGGGTCAATCGAAAGGAAAATACGATTGATGCAGTATTCATTCAAAGAAAATGAATATGGCTCATCAAAGAGTAAACGAATGATAGTTGATAATCAAAATTAAATTACTTTTGGTGATCGAAGGCTTTAATGATAGAAACTGTAATGGAAACGAAATATCAAATCATCAGTACTCATCAAGTCATTACGCTTGTTACCTTTTATTAGTTCAACCGATTACACTCCATCAAAACGCGCATAGATCGGAGTGTCATCGAATTACTGTTATCTCAGCTGATCACTTATACATTTAACTGCTAAATGGTACTGGTAAATTTAAATGAAACAAATGAGGAAATAAAAAGCTTTTGAAGTAACATGAATAGTTGCCCTTCCATTTGTACCATGCCTCCTACTAAAATATTGGTTTATTGATAGGTAGAATTCTTTAATTAGAAAGTGCCTCTTAATTAACAACTTTTATAAAGACACTTCTCAGATAGCGAAAATAACAATATGATGTTAACGGATCTTTTGCAATAGTTTCCTGATGGGTATCCTAAAAATATTTCTCGGCATTCCATTTACATCTTTTCCCTAAGTGACTAGAGGAATGAAATTGCAAACATAATTTCAATTAAATACTTCTACACTGAAGATATTATTTTGCCTCGCATGTTTATATCTCATTAATATCTTTCCTAAGTATGCATAACACAAACATTTTTCATCAGATTAGAAGTTACATCGTTCATATTTTCAACGTCGAAGAAATTTTACTTAGAGTTCCGACCTAGAAAAAGCTGGAACGATCCAAACTAATTTTCCAATCCAAACTTCCCCATCTGATGATTCGATAATTGAACTCGAAGCCAATCTCAAATGCAAGTTACCAATTTCAGAACGAAATCCGGGAATCTAGTTCGTAACTACACATCTAGATTGTTAACAACTCACCAAGTTGAAAGTAGTACTGTTAGATATCGAACCAAGCTCTCCAGAATGTTAACAACTTCATAAGTTGAGAGTAAAATTATTGTTAGAAATTGAATCCAAGGGAGCACTCGCAGGGAGTTAAGTTCAGAGTGAAACGATTGTTAGCAATCGAACATAGGCACTCCTCCAAGTGTATTAACTAAGTAAGTTGATGCTGAAATTATTGTTAGGAACTGAATCTAAGCACAAGTTTGGGGAGTGCTAACATCTTTCGAAGTTGAGTGAGAAATTATAATTTGGAATCGAACAAGAATATTCAAATGTGATAACAAATTACTAAATCGATATTGATCCTATTGTTAGAAATAGAACCAGGCCACTATCTCAACCGTCTTAACGCACATCACCAGGAAATAGAGTGAAAATGATCCGATAGACGGAAACAATGCAATATACTTTTAAAAGTATGAACATAGTTCCTTCGATGCACGTGACTTCTGTTCTTCTAATCTTTTGTTACTCGATTACCAACTTTCATCAAAATAGATACATTCAATTTTGAGAAAATTGCAATTGCTCCTCTTGCTAGTACAATCAAATATTTTTGGGTATGATGGAATCGCAAGGAGAATAACAGTGCTCAGGACTCCATCATACCAAACTATTGTCAGAGACATACAAAGACATCGTGTTGAAACAAAGAAAGAAGAAAATAAAGAGTAAAAAGTAACAAAAGACACACAGCAATAAGAAAGAATCACAAAACAGCGAGATGTAAACTGTGTTTCTCAACTTACGTTATAAGGAATTGTATAACTTTCGAGGATTGTAATTATTTATTTTTGTAGGAAGCTTACTAACGGTGTTAATATTATAAACGGAATGAACTGAAAATGATTTGAAACGCATTCAATATCGATCGTATTTAGAATATTTAATTATTATTATTATTATTATTGTTAATATTATTATTATTTACAGTTTTCTGTAGATACACACTGATGCCCACTGATTTCTGTAGGTATTCAAAATCACCCAAGGCAACAATGGTTTGCACGTAAAGTGGAACAAGAATATATTTTGTTTTTTATATCCGTCAAATCAGGCTTAAGAATTTATGGACTATATTTGCTGTTCCCAATAATGCGGCTTTTTGACTGGTCCGTAAATGCTTTTCAGTCAATTCTAACTTCTTCGCAATCTCTTGCCATTCCTTGATGACCAATCCATTCGCTGACACCACGACTGGAAGCACTACTGCGCGCAATCCATATACGTCCTTCAATTCAACAGCCAGACGTTGGTATTTCCTATTATTATTATTATTATTATTATTATTATTATTATTATTATTATTATTATTATTATTATTATTATTATTATTATTATTATTATTATTATTATTATTATTTAAGAAACCCAGGTCCAATAGACCCAAATTCTCAAGTGCACGAGGAACGCGAATACCGCACGGCAAAGAGAGTGGGGATTGATAGGAACCAAACCGAGAGAGTGTAGCAACTCCCCACGCCGGGGAGAGAAGTGGTTGTTAAGTGTTTGAAATTAGGGCACTCGGCCTTCCCCCCCCCCGCGCAGCGAGGGGGGGGGCGAGCACGTACCAGGACGCTGCGTGGCGCGACGCCGCCGCCGCCACCGCCGCCGCCGCCGTCGCCAAAGCGGCTTAAGGAACCGACTTCAGATTCAAAATGTGAGTAATTTTCCGTAAGCCCCCGGAGACATGTTTAAGCGCGGGATTAGCTACCGGGAAGAAGGCACACGCTCCCTCCGCCGCCAACGCCGCCACCGCCGCAGGCAGGGCCGCCAACTTTCCGGGCGCTGCGCGAAGTGCCGACACGGCGTCGCGAAGGAGTTTCTACTCGAGGGGGTTGAGGTAGGCGGCGGCGGTGGGGGAGCGTCGTTGCTGAGAAGCCGGGGGCGACAATGTTGGCGACGACGGCGGCAGCGGAGGTGACGGTGGCGGCGGCAGCGGAGGTGGCGTCGGTGGGTGTGGCTGTGACAACGGCGGCAGGGAGAATACAATGGGGGGATAGATTAATTGATTGACTGATGATTTCGGGTGTGTCAACCAATGAGGTCATTAGTCCCGTTAATGTAGTGCATGTTTTTTTCCTCGGGAGATGGAGGTGATCTTCCCCCGCTGGATGGCGAGATCCGGCGCCGACCTACCGTCGGCTAGTGGGGTTTCCCCCTAACCAGGACTCTTCCACCAGCGGGGCACCGCCCCAGCCGGGACAAGTTCGAAAACACCGACCGGTCTCCCGTCATGTGTGGCAGTGTAGTGCATGTTAGTGTGTGTGTGTGTGTGTAAGAGGAAAGGATAGGACAAAGAAGAGGAAGGAAAGATTGCGCCCGGCCGTGGCCCGTTTTGTAGGGTACTGCTCCGGCATTCGCCTAGTGTTAATCGGAGAAACCACGGAAAACTACCGATCAGAGCAGCCGGCCGCTAGAATTTTCCTCCAGACAGCGTCTGAATTCGACCTAGCTCACAAGCTAGCGTCGAAAATCCTGCCGCCTTCGGAACTGGAACCTAGGACCTCCCGGTCAGAGGCACTGCAGTGACATCAGTCAATGCACTGAGCCACGATTCCCGGTGGGGGTAGGGGTGTGGGCTGTGGACACGGTGGCAGTAGAGGCAGAAGATGGTAATATCGGTGGTGGGGGCGGATGTAACAGCAGCGGCAGCTGGGATGGAGTCGCCGGAGAGGGGGAGGTGGTGGCTGTGGAGACGCTGGCGACTTTGCCGGGGGTGACACTCGAGGCGTCGGCGGGGAATGCGGATATAACGTCGGAAGGGGAAGTTGGAAGGGGAGTGGCTCAGGAAGGAAGGAAATGCGGGAGCGCGGTGACGAGGTTGGATGGTGACGGTAAACCGAGATGGGAGTAATACGATAAGCGCTGTTGTAGGTGAAAAACTCCTTGGTCAAGGTAAACTTTTCTGAAGACATTCAAGAAACGGATGAACATTACCCGCCGAAAAGACGAGCTTGATTATTTATGTTGTCCACGAAACATAGGTGACGAATGAAATAATGTTGATTTTTTGTATGTTTTCCTATTACTTTATATTCTCAATATACTTAAATAATTGTTAAAAATCATATTTCTTTTCTTTCTTTCTGTTTAGATCAGTTGTGAATTTCATGCTAAAATTAACACCAGGCCTAACTGGCTTAATTTGTCTATTCTTTTTGTTTCTTTCTATTCTCTCTTCCTTGTATTCTTTAGATCTTTAACTGTCTTCTTTCTCTTCTCAGGCCAACTGTGAATCGATTTCATTTAGATGAAAAATAGAGTTCTACTGCTCTAAGCAGCAACTCATATACATACGCTACTGTTTATACCAGTTATGAACGAAATGCGATGAATATATATATCTTGCTATTTTGGAATGGTATTCAACACTTTTAACAATTTTTAGTTCATGGACTTAGAAAGTTTTCGTCTTTGAGTTAATACTGCGTAGAATTTGCAGCTGAAATTCCTGAAGAGTGAGTAAGCGAAAAACTCTAGTTATTCGACAAAAATTTAGCAATTTTTCAATTGTTCAATGTGATTCTGTCTATTGCATTACGTATCCCCTTCTACGACAAGACAATTTGAAAAGTTAATGTTTGTCTTGTAAACTGTTTAACAAAAAGAAATCTTCAAATTGATAGTTGATTAGCGATTCGGAGGCTTTTCTCAACTACTGAGATTGGGTGAAATTTACCGTAAGTGTGAGGCACCGCCCCAGCCGGGATAAATGCTAAGTCCCCGACCGGACTCAGGGATATGTGGTAGTGTAGTGCATGTTAGTGTAAGTGTGTGTGTAATGGGAAAGGATAGGACAAGGAAGAGGAAGGACGGATCGCGCGCGGTCCATGGCCCGGTGGTAGGTGCTGCTCCTGGCATTCGCCTGGTGTTGATCGGAGAAACCACGAAAAACTGCAGATCCAGAACTGTGGCTGCTGGAATTCTCCTTCAGACAGCGACTGAATTCGGCTAGCAGAACAGCTAGTGTCGAAACTCAACCGCTGTCGGGGTTCAAACCTACGACCTCCCGGTCAGAAGCACTGCAATGCTTTGTCAGTTGATGCATTTAGCCACCACTGGTGAAATTATGGTAATTTACTGGGTTATTCTCCAGTAATGGAAATAATGAAGGGTTTCTCAGGTAAACGAATCCATTTCTTCACTGTTTATATTTCAATTTCTCGTCGTAAACACCATTAATTTCTATTGCGGAAAAGTCGATTTGCTTTCTCCGAGGGGATCGCGGGAAGCGCTCTTGTCTAGGCAGATGGCGGCGGCGGCGGAATGGCTTGTCAAATGTGCGCGGCGGGGCCGGGAGTGGGTCCCTTGGCTATCAGCTCGGGAGATTCGCCGAAGCCCTATCTCTGTCTTTGGGCGCCCCAGCTGCTGAATCCCCTATCAGCGCGGGTGAGGCTCTGGGAGTCGAGCGGAGGACCTCGCCCGGTCAGCGGCTCGGACCCGCCCCAGACGCCCCGCCTCCCCAACCCCCCGCTCCGCCCATCGGCCAACTCTACCACCCTCCGCGCCCTCTCGTTTCTCCTTCGCCTCCCCACCTTCCCCCTTCAATCCCCGCTTTGCCCTGCCGCCTCTTTCTCAGCTCCCTCTTCCGCACTCCGGACCCTCCCGCCACTCTTCATTCCCACCCTTCGGCCTCATCCCTTCCACACCGCCATTCTCCTTCCCATCCCTTCTTTGCCTCTTTTATCGTCTCGATCTCCTACCCCTTCAGCACCTCCTGAAACGCATCCTCTTCTCCTTCCGTCTCTTTATCCTCGCATCTCCTCCTTTTCAACTCCCCTCCGTCACCACCAGGCCTGAATCTCTTCATTTCCTCCCGCCTTCCCTACGACACTTCCCTCTACGCTCTCCTTTTGAGAGTTCAGAATAGTTCACCGGATCATAACAAACATTGTGAAATTGTTATATTTCGACTTTTATATGACACTTCGAGAATGCTTTTCAGTTATCTTTTGGAAGTAATTTGTGAATTAATATATCATATTTATACAGCAATAATTATCTGCATCACAGACCCGAAACATTCAGGGAACTGTTACAGACGATTTGTATTTTAATGAGATTTTTCCCTCTATTTTATTTCTGGAGACTTTATAAATTTCCATTTTTTTCTTCATTTCAAATATATAATCCTAATATCATTAGATTACCGGCGTAGTTGTTAAAAGTCGTCACGCTCTAGTGCCTTTTTTGTATTTTTCCCAAACACGACTCGGAAAAGTGCGTTTAGAAATGTCACCAGAAGCCTAGAAAGTCGACGCCCATCCCCGACTCATCTCGCTGCCGGCGGAGCAGCGGCAGTGGGCAAAACTTTTCGGGTCGGTGCGGCGCGACGAGCCGCTCTGATGAGCGGAGAGTGGCTGACGCGATTGGGGAAGGCATGGTTGTGACGAGCACCGGGGGTGAGGGGTGCGAGTGCGGAGCGATCGCGTCACCGAGATGAAGGGCGACGAGAGGGCGGTCGATAACGAAGATGGAGTTTCCAAAACTGGAGGGACGAGTGAATTTCGGTTAGGCTGCTGGGCGCGCAGGATATGTGTCGAGGAAATGGGAAGTGAGTAGGGGCCTTGGGGAACTCCTAGCCGCGATTTTGTAAGGAGAAGGGGAGGACATGGGCGATATCAGAAAATGGAAGTGTATGAGAGGCGAAAACATAGGTGATGCAAGGTAGTTCAAGATTCTGTGATGTAGAGAAAGAAGACCAATAATATAAGTATGAGTTACTAGACACGGTAACTGAAAACTGTCGGGTGGAGTCGCTGTGTAAAATAGGAATATACTGCGATACTGCGAGCTACAATTTACTATTTTGTCGGAGAATCTAAAATCAGCAATATCATATTGTCACAAGCGCTGCATAACAGTTCTGTATATGAAGTTGTAATACTCTGATTTACTGACACGTAAAACGATAATCTCGAAACATCGTACTTGTTGATTAACAAGCCCAGCGGCGTAGCTAGGGGGGCGGGAGAGGCGGTGCGCCCCGGGGGACACCATTCTAGTGGTGTCACCAATTAAAATATTTTATAATTGGAATTAGATAATTTAAATAATTTACTCAGAAATTATATATTAAGAGTTTCGTTAGTTTTAGTAATTTGAAAATTTTATTGCTGGAGTTATATAATTTTTATGGTTTAATTAAAAATGATTTATATTAATTTAATAAGTGTACATTTAAATCATAAATACTAAGAAAGCAAAGCAAAGAAATAATGTAAACTAAAATGCGAAACTATAAGCGGTAAGCCCCTATTTTACATTGTTCAAACAGTCTCGAATTCAACGATATATGTATATTTAAATTGTAGGGGGGGTGATGGGGTGATGCCATTAGTTTTGCCCCGGGTGACACCATCTAAAGCTACGGCACTGAACACACTCTAGAGAGCTATGTGCTATAAGAATTCTCCTGGTGGGAATGTCCCCTGTTCGATCACTCGATTTCTCACGGCAACTTTGTTTTTATTGTGAATCTATATTGGGTGTTTAACAACAATAACGACATAGTTTTTCAACGAAAAAGAAATAACCATATATTCCAACATATAATCAGTCTAATGTCTGATTTACACTTCTTGGTCACTAGTCAGTTACTCGTAGATGTTACTCGTACTGATATTCATTCGTGACTTGAATATTTTCAAAATTTTTCAAACAGTTCCCCCTTCTTAACTCAACAGAGACCAAGAAATTAAAATAGGAAAATATATGCGTTGTAAGCCAAGCTCCGACTACTCGGGTCAGGACGCTGAAGGAGGGGGTGAGGAGCGGAAGCCCACAGGCGACGGTGTACCGGAAGCACCTTCGCCCCAGAACTTCACGGGGAACGGCCGGAATCCAACCGCCCGCCCCGGCATTCCCCGCCCCGGCCAGCCTCCTACTCCTGCTTCTCCAGCCACCTCCTCCCCGCACCTCGCCCCTACCCTTTTCTCTTCGCTTCCCACTGCATTTTCTATTGTTTGCTTCCTTTCTCTTTTCCTCTTCTTTTTTCTCTTGTCTTTTTCTCTCCCTCTTTTTACCTCCCTTTTTCTTCTCTTCCCTTTTCTTTTCTCCTTTCCTTTTTCCTTTCTCTTTTCCCTTTTCTTTTCTCTTATCTTTTATTTTCTTTTTTCTTTTGACTTTATCTTTTCTTTTGTCTTTTCTTTTCTCTTCTCTTTCTTCTTCTCTTTTCTCTTATATTTTCTCTTCTCTTTTCTCTTCTCTCTTCTCTTTTCTTCCCTTCTTTTCTCGTTTCTCTTTTCTCCTCTTCTTTTCTCGTTTCTCTTTTATCCTCTTCTTTTCTCTTTTCTCTTCTCTTGTCTCTCTTCTCTTTTCTCTTCTCTCTTCTCTTTTCTCTTCTCTTTTCTCTTTTCTTTTCTCTTTCCTCTTTTCTTCTCTTTTCTCTCTTCTCTTCTCTCTTCTCTTCTCTCTTCTCTTCTCTTTTCTCTCATCTCTTCTCTTTTCTCTCATCTCTTCTCTTTGTCTTCTCTTTTTTCTTCTCTTTTCTCTTGTCTTTTCTCTTCTCTTCTTCCACCACCTTTGTGGCAGTCTCCACGCCGCTCTTCCTCTCGTGGTTCGCCGAGCCCAACACTACCGCCCGCGCCGCCCCCGCTGCCTCTGACCTCTGGCGCTCGGTGCTGTGTTGTGCCCCCCCCCCCACCTCACCGCACCGCGCACCGCGCCGCGCCGCGAGACAAGCGAGTACGCGTTTCCTCGCGCGAGCCCATATAAACGCTTATCGACGACCGGACGTGGCAAGGCGTGTCGGCGTTGGAGACGAGTTGCGCTGCCGCTCAGGGGGGGGCGTAGGGATGGATCCACACGGTGCGTGGGGGTGGAGGGTAGCAGGTCGGTGTATGGCGGTGTAGGACGGGGCTGGGGTAGGGTGCGGCCTGTGCGACGCTGCCGAGCGCTGGGATTCGTGCTCAAAAGTCGTGGATTCGGGGTGGATCGAGGCGGGAAAGAGAAGGGGAGGGCCGGGCATCAGTAGGAAAGGGATGATAGGGGGGGGCAAATCATGGGAGCACCAGGCATCGGTGATATAGGGACAATGTACGTGTGGACGGGGAGGGGCGGGCAGAGACGGGACAGGGCAGGAGGATTGCCGGGCTTTGGCGGCAGGTGCGGGACAGGGGCGGTACAAGGGCGGGGCATGGGCGGGGGGGGGGTCGGGCATCAGCGGGTTTGCTGTGGGCCAGGGGGTAGGGACGGGGCGGCAGTGCGGCGCCAACGCTGCGGTCGTGCATTTTCTCGCCTCTCGTTATGTAATGTAACACAGTGGCGCGGCCGGCGGAAGCCGCCCGAATTACAGCTCCCTCGCACGATCCCCCACTCCCTGACCGCTGCCATCGGAAGCTTCGCCCCGGCCGCACCCACCGCCACAACTTAACACACTCTCGCGACCACGTTCGTGGAATCGCCGATACTATGGACATCGCTTCATATAGTTCAGTTCTATATAACTTAGTATAGAAAAACGAAATGACCCTGGCGGGAAAGACTTACTGACCATCAGTTGCTCCATTATACTGTGTTACATATCATGTGCCTAGAAACAGAACGGTAGCAACACATATAGAACAGCTGCGATAAAAAAAATGATCGGTTGTTTGTATTAATTTGGAAACTAATATTTCTTAATACCAACATAATCAGTATCCACAGAAGATACGTCTCTATGGGTCGTAAATAATTTTTGCCTAGCGTGTCTTTCAGCCTCTTTTCTCTTGAATGACTATACAGTGAAGGAAATCGATTTTATTGAGCCTAGTATATGTAAGTGTTGAAAGGAACAGAAAACTGTAATGTTAAGAAATAATTTAAATTTGCGTCACGTGTAATAATCGATTTCAATGTAACCAACTTAAGCAATACTTCCAAAAAGGAAGTGTTCACTTGGCGAACAACAATTCCTAATCTCGCCAGCCAATATCCAACGCCGGATGATACAACTTCCCCGGCGCTGTTACTCTATACCAACCCACGGCATCACCACCCTACTTCCCCATTATCACCACTTCGCCAATGTGCACCTCTCTCGCCTCGACCACCGCCACAGACTCTGCCACCGGTTCCGCCTCGCCTCGGCCTGCTTCGATAAAATAGAGTTATCTGCGGATCCCGCCGCGACCCGCCCCTCCCCCCGCGGCCCAGACGAGGCGCTCCACGCTATTGGTTCAGAAGGATATGAACCTCGCTCCGGCGCCGATGCTGCCACTGCTGCCGCCCACACCGACTCCACTCAGTCCCGCCGCCCCCGCCGCCCCCGCCGCCCCCGCCGCCCCCGCCGCCCCCGCCGCCCCCGCCGCCCCCGCCGCCCCCGCCGCCCCCGCCGCCCCCGCCTGCCGCGCCCCGCCGCCCCAGCCGCCCCAGCCGCCCCGCCGCCCCCCGCCGCCCCCCCGCCGCCCCCCGCCGCCCACCGCCGCCCCCGCCGCCCCCCGCCGTCCTACCACTCCCGCCGCCCCCGCCGCACGAACCAGTTTCAATACTGCCGCTACCACCATCACTGTTTCCGTCACGCCACCCTCACATACCCCATCCCTCGCCCCCATCGTCTCCATGGTGCCATGCCCGCCACCGCGCTAGCCTCCGCCGTTTGTTGCGAGAGATAAACGCGTCGGCGCGCCTGCGGACGGAGGCGGAGGTGGAGGCGGCGGCGAAGTCGCTGCGGGGCGCGGACGCGGAGGCGCGCGAAATATCTGGCGGGGCGGGGTGGCTGCGGGCGGTGCGTGCCGGGGCAGTCGGAACGTTTGCGGGCTTCACACCTCCGTCCACGGACTCGCATCCGCCTGCAGCGAGCAGTGCAGGAGTTCTCTGTTTGGACTCGAGGCGCTCCATTTAGTCATAAGTATTATTGTTTTCTTCGTAATAATTTTATTTTCAATTTTGTGATAAAAATAAAACGATTTTGCGTTAATTTCGCTTTAGTTTTATTTTCGAACATTTCTGATTAGAAACATCAAGAATCGTAGGTTAAATCAAATTTTGAACTTAAATTGTCAGAGTTCAAGTATAACATACGAAAAAAGTTTTTTGTTGCGTCATGAAAGCGTCAATAGTGTAGTGAGGTATAGTGTATAAAACCATACCTTTTTTTTCAAATGAGACAACAAGGGAATAATACAGTCCTACTTATTGTTGTGTAGTTCATGTAAATCAAAAGTTTACTAAATGATTGCGTCTCTTCTTCCGTACGTTCGTTTGGAGTGGTTCAGTCCTAACATGTTTGATAAAATTGAAATTTAGATCGCATATACAAAAACAATACATAAATAAATACAATGTCTATCTAAAACATAGATATTTTTTTCTTTTCCAGTTCCAGGTTTGCCTGATCTTTTTATGAACAACCGCAAAAATATAGCTGCGATTCTTTTAGGACCAAATGAAAATTTCACATTTTATGTGAAGATGTTTCAGTTTTCAGTGATGAAATTTGTTTGTGTCAGTGGCGACCCCTGGCACTTGTGCGTAGTCGTAGCATGATGTGTCGATTGTCATATTTTTCGTAATTTTCTGATAGTTGGTAATTGAAAATTAATGTTGTACCATTTTTAAACATTAATTTTTCTGGCATTATGTCGCCATACTTGCTCTATTAAATCTTCTGAACACCTTATGCCTACGGAAATTGAAATAGCTGAACTGAAATAGAATTCTTCGGTTCATTATTCCTGTGACCACGGACGTAAGATGGGATTTATGTTTAAAGAAGAGGTAAAACTAGAATTCATTAGACTGCGACCAATATGATAAGTCCGATTTTTATGATACGATAGATGTTCCGATTTTTTGTGTGTTTTATCTTTTTGTGGGCTCGTAGTTTACAAAACCCAGACAATTTTACTGACCTGTTATCGTTAGCTTACCATTTTGTTTGCAAAAGATTTTTGACACACCCACAGAGTCAATTGTAAACACTATAAGTTTCCTGGTATAATCATTCTTTTGGTAATCTTTACTTACATAATGTAATAACAAAAGATTGAGTCGGCCTTTCAGCACCATCAAAAATTTACCTTCAAATCCATGCAAACCCATTCTTTTTTCCGCCAAATGAAGATATATTCTTAACTTTTTCTCAATATTTATGGCATTTAGTAAAACCCGAACACACAACTAAAAGTTAGTACAAGCGCTTAAGAATCAGAGCCTACCGTTCCACTCACGAAGTTTCACTGAATGAGAGAGTTTTTTCTCCAGGCATGGCCGGAAATCACCTGCAGCCGATAGTCTCTGAACGCGACTGTGAGTAGGAGCTTTATATCCGTGCAAAAAGATGCGAATCTCTGTAGCCGTTTAAGTCACCAAGAACGGTGGGCGGGATCTCCATCGGATGCGTTAATATTAACGATTTCTTTGTGTTCTTTTTTTTTGGCCCGCTTTATACCTATTATTCTTTAAATATTATTATACGTTCATTAAGTCCAGTAACATTTTTGTTCATTTATTGCACAAAAACTGTAAACGATGCACCTTTCATATGTATGCCATATAAAAGAGAAACTCAAATATATTTTTGGATGTTACGCTGGTAGTTCCCGGATTCAGCATAGTTGGCGTTTTTTAAACATGGCGACTTTTGACGAAGAGCGTGGTTTCTGTGAGCAGGAATTTTATAAAAATAAGAGGACTACAAATGCGCAACAATATTTTTTATTATTTTTTTCGGTCATACCCGCATCTATCGATGCCCGGACGTCTCACCACTGTTTTACTTGTGTGTGTGTGTGTGTGTGTGTGTGTGTGTGTGTGTGTGTGTGTGTGTGTAAAAGTGGGGACCAAAGAGAGGAAAAATAGTGTACGTGTGAGAGGTAGGTAGACAGCGGCAATGCCCCCACAATAAGGTTCTCGGATCTCTGACAGCATGTTATTATCGCGATCCCTTCCGTTCCGCAGCTCATTTTCAAAATAATGACATTTCTGAAGTTCGACGTGTGATGTGATGAGAACAGTATTTTCCGTAAAAAGTGAAAATGGGCTTTCGCTTCATTTTCCCACGTTTTTGTGAAACATGAGGAGGGTGCTCGCATGCGGCCCTTAGCAAGATAGTAATCGCTTGAAGAATTTTTGGGAATCTCATTATCGTGAATAACTGAAGCGTAATGAACACTGTAACAAACAGTATTGTTATATCCGAACATATCTATGCGACATGTGTAGTTGACAGGGTAGTGTTGCACATGTCGGCCACAAAATCTGTTACAGGTATTACCTGCACGCGAAACTTGCCGTTAACGATGACGTCATTATTCTCAATTAGAGTGTTGTGGCAACATTCAGGGGTAACCAAAACGACCATGTTGAAGAGAAAGTGGAAATTACGCAGCGTTTGGCACCGGTTCCTGTGGTAATTTAGGAACGTTAACAAATTGATGAAATTAAACCAATATATTCACAGCCCGTGTGCACAGTTTACTCTTTGAAAATTCAGAAGTGCTTTAATATTGTTTTTAGAAATGTATTAATTTTAAGTGATAACCAAATGTAGTATATGTTTTATTACAAGAAAAAATGAAAGTATGTTATGTAGAATTTCCATTAAATACTTTTTAATATTCATACACAATTCTATCATCATGAGTATTGTTCTTACATAACCAGTAAGATTTTTTATTGTAAATTAAGCAGGTTAGGAAATGCGTAACCAATGTTTGAGTTGCTAATACTGTGACCGACTTAACTAATTTCACACATTCGATCATAATAACTAATTTCTTCCGTTCTATGTAACCTAGATAACATTCCATCTGCAGAATTCCGTTTATATTTAAAATTGTAGTAGTACATACTTTTACCATGTCGGCAATGCCAAATATGACACTTTCTCTGTAATTCTTGAGAAACCCATAATATCTGAGAGAAAAATTAAGATCATGTATAACACAATCTAAAATAACGAGCAGTGTGATTTTGGGACTAAGTGGCAATTCTTAAAAAAAATTATTGATTGATTTGTTTGTTATATAAACTATACTCAAATACAATTACACATACTCAAATATTGAGACAAGCGTTTAATAAGGTTGACATATTTTGATCATCTCCTCTCCTTTAAATTCCCAATAGAAGATAATTGAAAAATACAATATTTCAGCGCGATTAAAAATATTAGCTATTAACCCGTGTCTCTAAGAACATGAAGTATTTCAAAAGAGCTTTTGGAACGTTTGTCATTGATTAAAAAACTGTATAGGTAATTCTGCACAGGGGTATTAAAGTTGCTCGCAATCAACTCGAATTGAGAATTTTTCATGCAGATAAAGTAATTTTTATTGAAAATGTGACGTAGAAATCAAGGGGTGATCAGATTCCAATACTTAATTTTTATGTACGACCTATTTTTGATGAAATACCCCTAACTTTGTCGGCATTTTTCTATTAACAAATATTTATGCACACATTCTCTACTTTAGTACAACGTGAGCGTATATTTGAGATTTTCATTTTCTTTACTCTGATATATTTGTTCAAGTCAAAAACGTTTTGTGTATCGTATTACAATTTTCTCACTTTTCAGCTGTTGGTTCTTGTAAAGATTAATTAAAATCTGTGGTTTAACTATTTTAGATTCCGTAGTTCCTTCTTTCCTGTGCAATGATAACTACAATGTTCTAAACCAAATTAAAAAGAAATTGAATTTGGGAGTTTCTTTCCTTTGGTGAGACTTCAAAAATGTACATGGACTCAACTTTCGCATATTTACTTTTTTCTGTATTTATGTTAACAGAGATATAAATTGTTCTCGGTATCTTTCCATTAGTCATTTTGCCTATCGGGCAAAACATTGTTGCTTGAGATATGTTGCCTCATGTCTCCAAAACAGTAATTTTGAAGCGACCAGAACTTTCATTTATTTTTTCACATAACTTAAATATTTCTTAGTAGTTGATTTAAGTTTTAATAATTTATTAAGTATATAAATATTAAGTTCAAAATTATCTATATTTACACTTTTCATAGCAAAAATATTATTCAAATAAAATAAACAATTTTCTATTTTAATTGAGTGAATATCAATTTCAAGAAAAACTCATTATCGGTAAGAATTAAGATTTAGTTTTTCTTGACTGTCAATATGCGATGTTAAGGAGTCTATTGTGAAAAAGGAGCGCCTTGCTATTAATTTTTGTTCTCTTGGCATTTTAGAACTCTTTTTACAAATACATGCACACATACTGCGCTCTGAATACCAAATGTGCATGTTTCTACCACATGGTTTTCCATAAAACTGATAAAATTCCAAAATGTTTGTGTTTTACTGTCTCCTATATTTATGTTAGTGAGTATAACATTGTCATAGAAGTTGATACTGCCTTCATCAGGTTTTTTGTCGTTTTAAATGATGAGCAGTTTTCGAAGGAATAGTGAAATCAATTATGGTTTCGGTTTGAAATGATGCTAATTATAATAATCTATAATTAATTAAGAGTTGTATTAACATTCATTACTATTTCACTCCCAACAACACCTTATCAACATGACTTTTCGTCATTTCATCTGCTATGTGTTATGTTCCAATCATCTACTACTTAATACAATATTTTTCTCTTAAGTGATCAGTCTAAATAATTTTCAATAGGCAAAGTAATGAAAATGTGTTGTAGAACAATAATTGTGATTTTACGACAACCTTGCTTAATGTCATTGTTATAATTGTTTTGTAATGAATGTATACGCGGATTTTAGAAGTCTTTCTCCTGATATGTAATTTCCTAAAATTCGATTTCGTTTAATGAGTATATTTTAGCAGTGTTTAGCAATATATTAGATCTACAGCCAAAAGTGTCAAGAAATTACACTCACGATTGTCTCTAATTATTGATTAGAAAAATTAAGTTATACTCTTAAAAGTAAGTACACACTTATATCTCCCCTACATCATGTAACTTCACATCTATCATTAATTTTCCCAAACATTTCACCCGTGGTACTTGAAAACGCCGGCTGGTCCAGTACACATTGTGATCTGCAACTAACTAATCATGACCATCTGTCCTGCACACACTAGGGGTTACGCTGTATAGTAAACGTAATTAGAATGTACGATTTGGGAATAAAATCACTTGATTAAAAAGAAACTATTGCTAAATAAAAATAGGGCGTGCACGATAAGCAATATTTGTTACCCCATATTATTGCAGAATTAATGGTGTAAAAATACTACTCATAAAAGTGAAATACTGTGTATCAATACCAATAAAAACAGTTTCCCAAAGCACATAGTGACACACTCGAACAGAACGTTATAGATACAAAACCGGAAATAAAACATGTCAAAAATTAGGTTGAAAACTAGTATACATTAGAAACCAATAAAATATATAAAGCATCTGCGTTGAATTTCTTAATGAGTTGAGTTTTAAAACCATGTTCAATTTACGCCATTA
Source organism: Teleogryllus occipitalis (assembly GCA_011170035.1). Taxonomy (NCBI): domain Eukaryota; kingdom Metazoa; phylum Arthropoda; class Insecta; order Orthoptera; family Gryllidae; genus Teleogryllus; species Teleogryllus occipitalis. Next base: position 45,863 of record BLKR01015276.1, on the reverse strand, counting down.
CGAGAAAAAACACGAAAAAAGTGTCATTCTTCAACTTACTCCCCTTATACACCCCCTTATACATTGTTTATGTGAAGAATATTCTATATAAGCAATGTAAGGATTTTTTATTTCATTTTCCAGTTAAAAATGTTTATACTATTTCTGATCGTGACGGTTGACTTCGAAGCGGCAGAACTATTGAAATTCTCCTTTTCAAAATATTAATGTTAGAAAACATTGTTTTACATCTATCCATTATTTTAGTAAATTTCAGAAGACATTTTTTCGAGGAAAATCATGAGCTTGTGCAATTGATTTACTATTTCGGGTTTCCTGGCGCGTCAACGCCTAAGGTCATTATTCCCATAACAGTAGTGCGTATTTTTGGCGGGAGATAGCTGTCATCTTCCCTTGCTGGATGGTAAGATCTGGTGCCGATCTACACGGCTACACGGCGGTTTTCTCCAACCAGGTATTTCCCACCAGGGGGAAACTGTCCCAGTCGGGACAAGGTCTAAGCTTTCAATCGGTCTCCCGTCGTGTGTTGTAGTGTAGTGCATTTTAGAATAAGAGTGTATGTAAGAAGTGATCATAGAACAAGGAAGAGGTAGGAAAGATCGCGCGCGTTCCGTGTCTGTCTTAGGGTACTGCTCCAGCATTCGCTCGATGTTGGTGAGAGAAACGACGAAAATCTACCTATCATAAAAGCCAGCCGCTAGAATTGTTCTCCAAAAAGCGGCTGAATTCGACCCAGCTATCTACTTATTGTTAAAAATCCTGCTATCGGGACTGGAACCCTATGACATCCCGGTCAAAGGTACGACAATCAGTTATGCCCTGAACCATCTCAGACGGTTTGAGCTGGTTCAAGTGTTCATCGGGTTTAAACAGCTTCATTTTTATATTCATCTGTACGTGTGCTTTCAATTACAAATACCCCAGTCCATTGACCAGCCTAAGGATAATGCGGTAGATAAGGCCATCGAAGCGAAGAATGTTGCATGCCCGACTTAACAGAGACCATGAAAAAATGTATTCATGCGGACGGCAGTGAAAACGAAATATTTGAATTTTTTATCCGGCGACCATGAGAATCGGAGGTACGTCGAATCAAAATATTTACTGACACATATGCGAATGAAATAAAAGCATCATCGCAATGGGGAAAAACATATCAAAATATTTTTCGCCTCCCATTTACGTCACATTCAATATTAACGCATTCCGAGCCTCAGCTCTGTGTATTTTGAAATATTCCATCAGCATTCCCTGTAGCTACCGTGTTCAGCCTTTTGGGAAATACACTTCTCAAAGCCGTTTTCAATATATATATATATATATATATATATATATATATATATATATATATATATATATATATATATATATATATATATTTTATATATATATATATATATATATATATATATATATATATATAACAACTAATTTCGTGATTGAAATGAAACATGTGTCACGTAAGTTGATACGCCAAACTGCACAGAAGTCCTGACTGAGCGACTGGAATTGGGTCCTGATTGGCCGTCTACATTGAGGTCCTGACTGAGCGACTAGTACAGTGAATGAGTCTCCTATTAAATCTTACATATGCTGGCAACGAAATGGATGGCACCAAATTCCCTAGCTTCGGAATGCGAGTAACTTCTGATCTCACGAGTCATTTCTCTGGAAGTTGATCTCACGAAGTAAGCTACCAATTCAATTCAATCTTTGAAGACACAGGCCCAACGTACGCGAACACTTCGATATTGGTTTTTCATCTTTTCATTGAAGGAATTAACAGGATGATCAGAAATTACTGGTATTTCTTATTTTGTGATCTCTTACATGATACAGTGGTTGAAAATTCTTAACTAGCCTATATTGTGGCATTTAAAGTGGTATTTAAGCATTTCATTCGTGATCTGCCGTGTAGTTGAAATATATAATTCGGTACAATGACATGTAGCAATATCCGACGTAGTACAACCTACGATTCTTGCATGAATCTTCTACATCTACCTCTGTGTTTTTAGTTAAGAGATATGGTATTTATTACCAGGTTATCACATTGACATAAAAACTCTATTCTGTGCCAGAAGTTAGAATAAACGAGCTTGTAGTATTCGTTTATTCTAACTTCTAATGCAATGAAGTTTTTCACGATCATTTGAAAATTGCACTTTCAATGTTCGTTGTTTGATTGTTTCGTGTTTTTGGGGTGCGTCAACCATTATGATCATTATCCCCGTTAGTGAAGTGCATGTTATTATCACGGGATGTGAAGGAATTCTTCCCCGATAATATGATTAGATTCGGAGTGGACAATCGGTTTACGATTTTCCCCATCCAGATATTTCCCACCAGTGGGGCACGCCCCAGTCAGGACAACCTCTAGGCTTCCAACTGGTGATCCAAGACGTGTGGTAGAGTAGAGCCTGTAAGTGTAATTGTGTGAACGTTAGGGGTGAGCGTAGGACAAATAAAGGAAGGAAATATCTCGCACGTAATTTTTTATATTTTGCGTCGTATACTGTCTTCAATAAATTTAGTAAAATTACAAAAACTAGTGTCCGACAGCAGCAAATATTCTAAAACACAAACATACATAAGATTTTCTGGTAAGTAACCACCACACTCTTAAAGAACAACAAATAATGTACTCTCGTGTAACATTTTTTGACACGAATGGTCTTCACAAATACTGGAATAACAGAAAATTATAGAGAACAACAGTTATTTACAGACTAAGAATATCAAATATCTGCTATAGAGAATCGTCAACTAACGCTATTCTATAACGCAAGTTAATTTTTAATAGCGGGGTTCTCTTCCATGGTGCCTTAATGTTTCATGACGTCACCTGTGTCTTAAGCAGTGACGCACTATCATAATTTATTGATTACGCGCAGTATGGGAATAGGAGTATGGTAATATTACACGCAGTACAGAAATATTCGTATTTTTCAGACGAAATAGAAAGCGTTTCATTGCTTTTTGTATTTTTTCCGAATTCAAAGGAATTCGGTATGGTATGAAACGAAGCCATAGACATCTTCTACATGACCAGAGGCCGCATGTTTTATTTTCAATTTCTGCGCGCATTTAAAATGAGTGATATGTATGTTGTCTCCTTGGTAAGGGTGCATGACCTCCGTGGAGCCCTTTGGATCCGCAACCGGTCTGCCCGTAGTGCAGCGGGCGGCGCGGCGCGGCGTGGCTCGGCGGCGGCGGCGGCGATGGCGGTGGCGCCGCTTTGGGCCAGGATTAGGACACCCCGCGGCCGCCGGGGAGATTAGGGATCACACGTGTCGGGCGCGCCCCGCGCCGCAGGATTTCGCGCCCCGCCCCGCCCCGCCCCCTTCGTGACGTCACTCGCCCGCGCGGGCGCCATTGTTCTCACCTGCCCTCGTGCGTACACGCAGCTGCCAGGGGTTGTTTGAAGGGGAGGCATGGAGCTGTGGCTTCGCGTTGGGCATCTAAGCTATTTCAAGCGACGAGGTCCAGGTTGCACGCCGTGGTGTGCACTGTGCTAATGGATTTTCACGTTGATGATGCGGTTTCAATCCGTACAGTCCGTCTTTTCTTATAATATAACGAAATCAGATGTAGTTTATTTGGAATAGATTATTTGCAATGTCGTGAAAGAATTAGTTATAGAAAAATATATTATAAATATTTAGTTACAAGAAGGGAACCCATATTGAGTAAATATTTCTTCACAAACATGTTCACAAAAAAATAATGTGAAGTAATAACAATTTTGAGTTTTTTGTAGTAAAAATCTAGTAAATAAAAAAAATTGGATATCAATACAATAAAAAGAATTAAATAATCAAATTCTATTATGAATATCAACTCGTTTTATTAAAGTTGAGGTTTTTTAGTGACAACATCTGCTCGTATAATAGATAAAACAGAAGATTATTAAGGTACTACATTATTAATAAGCATAATCATTGATGGATTGACTAGTGTTTCCGGGCACGTCAACTTCTAATGCCATTAATCCTGTAAGTGTGGTGCATGGTTTTATCGCAAAAGATGGCGGTGATCTTCTCCCACTGGATAGCGAGATCCACCGCCGACCTACCCGTCGGTTTGCGGTCTACCAGCGTGGGACGCCTCAGATGGTCCAAGCTCTAAGCTCCCGACTGGTCTCCCGACATGTGTGTGGTAGTGTAGAGCATGTGAGTGTAAGAGTAAAATGTAAGTAAGGCATTAAAGTATGTGTGTGAGTAAGGCAAATGTAATTATGACAAGAAAGAGCAAGGAAAAATCGCGCTCGTTCTGTAGCCTGTTTGTTAGGGCACTCTTCTTGTATTCACGTGATGTAGATCGAAGAAAGCACAGAAGACCAGCAATCAGAGTAGCCGGCCGCTGGAATTCTCGTCGGGTTGACGTAGTTAGGCAAGACCAATATGTTACTAGAGATGGCTAACTTTTCAAACGCTAGCAATCTCGCGATTATAACTTGCCAATGTGAGTTTCATAAATGTAATTAGACTTCCGATAGAAATAACTTCTTAATTGCACGTGTTGTCATTTCTAAGAGTTCCCATTCTAGAGAATCGAAATGTTTGTTATGCCTATTTTCAAGCACAACTATTAACTATTGCTGCTCCTGCTGCTGCTGATGATGATGATTGGTGGTTCTGTAACACATATATTCACTATTGCTACATCTGCTCAGTAATCAATTGATCTTAAGATCAGTCACATTTAACATGGAACACTACTTTTCTTTTATAAACTTGTTCATGACTTTTTGGTTATCATTTTTTACTTAACAACATATAATATGCTGGTTTCTATTATAATTTTTTAAACCTCTTTGAATTTATTCCCACCTCAGTAAGCCCTGAAATGCAATGGATCGTTGTCCTATAGACAGTGTATCGTGTTTGCTCTGCCATTTCTGGTAATTTCAGCTTTGAAATTATACTATATTTCGGAGCACTAAAATAACGTTGAATTGAGGCTGGTGTCTTGTATTTATCTTTGCCCTAACTCAGTTATTCCTATTATGATAACCCTTTTGACCTTACTGCCATATTGCACCAATTGTCGCAGACATCGAGATAACATCCACTTTATAATTCATTTTGGTATAAAATTACCACGGATTATGGATTAAGACAAACGTTACGATTGATCAACTTTAGAACAAACAACTTTAATTAATTAACCATTATATCACTGATGTAAACTCTTTCAAATATTACGGATTAAAATCCTAATTGTACAAATAAAAATTATGAAATCAAACGTATTTATAAAAATTACATCAGTATTTTCACTTTCTGCAGAGGTTGATCATATAGGAAAAAAGGTTCAGTGCTAATGCTGGATTTTCCAAGAGTACCCTCAAATTTGATGATTAAAAATTGTTTTTATATTCATGTTGAACAACGTTAAAACAAAAGATACAAAGAATTCTGCATGTCCTTTATTATAAAATTATATAATAAATCTAATATTAAGAGGTGTGCGTAGCAAAACACAGAACACTAGCTAAATATTTTCCCTTCATTTTCTGCTAGTCGCAGTTTGCTATTCCACGTAACGTGCAAATTCGCTTCGCTGGTAAAGACAAATTCCGAGCTGAAAGTTAGGGACCAAATATCACTCTAGAGTACTTGGTTTAGCCGTGCAAATATCAAATAATGATCGTTGATTTCAAAGGGAAGTTGTTTTGAGCAACAACTCAGTACTTTGAGGAGTTGCAAAGAGAACACATTTAGAAAAAGCTCTACGAAGGTTTAAAGGGTTTTAAAAAGAGATTACTTATGTACAGTGGAAACTGGTAAGTATACATTGAAGTAACTATTTTCCAAACTGAAACTTTAGTAAATTGAATAGATCAATTTTTACATCCAGAATTAATTAGTATCAATTTTCGTCCCGGCCCAACCTCACTCCTGAAATGTTTGATTTAGTTTGGAATCACTGGTCCGTCGCAAGCCAGTCAGGTGTAATGTCGCTTCTCCGTGACGTCCGGAGGGTCTTAGAAGTTGAACGGATTCTACGTCTGTCAGAGAGAGGGCGGAGCCACGACGTTGACCAACACAGCTTCACTGACTTCCGGTTGAAGCTGACTGCCTTCGCGTTGATCCGCTCGTGGGTAGGCTTGCATGCGCAGGGCGGAAAGGGAGGAGGCGAGCGAGGAGGGCAAGGAGGTAACTAAATCTGCGATAGAGTGGGCGAGAAGGAGGATAAATGACGGGCGGGCCAGCGGGCAGGCGAACGCGCGGGCGGCGAACGGGCGGACGGGCGGGCGAACGGGCAGGCGCGCGAACGTGGGACGGGCGAGCAGGCGGACGGGCGGACAGACTAACGGACTGACGAACGGACTGACGAACGGACGGACTGACGAACGGACTGACGGACGGACGGACAGACGGACGGACGGACTGACGGACGGACTGACGGACGGACTGACGGACGAACTGACGGACGGACGAACTGACGGACGGACGAACTGACGGACTGACGGACTGACGGACTGACGGACTGACGGACTGACGGACTGACGGACTGACGGACTGACGGACTGACGGACTGACGGACTGACGGACGGACGAACTGACGGACGGACGAACTGACGGACGGACGAACTGACGGACGAACGAACTGGCGGACGGACGAACTGACGGACGGACGAACTGACGGACGGACGAACTGACGGACGGACGAACTGACGGACGGACGAACTGACGGACGGACGAACTGACGGACTGACGGACTGACGGACGGACGGACGGACGGACGGGCGGACGGGCGGACGGGTGGGTGGGCGGGCGGGCAATGTGGGCGCACGGGCGAAAGGGAGGGCGAACGGGCGAGAGGGCGGGCAAGCGAGCGGGCGAAATTCGGGTGGGCGAGCGGGCGGGCGGGCGGCCGGACGGTCGCCGCGGGCGGGTGAAGAGACGGGCGAAGGGTGGGAAGGCAGGCGAACGAGCGGGCGAGCGGGTGGGCGGGCGGGCGAAATTCGGGCGGGCGGGCGAGCTGGCTGGCTGCTGGAATGCAGAGGCGGCCGGCCGGCCGAGAGGGTGAGGGTCACAGACAGACTTCTCGGAATGACGCGTGTGATCGACGATGTCCCGCGTCAGTCGCTCGCCTCGCTGAGGCCTTGGTGAGGGCGACGTTTGCACGAGTTTTGTGCCGGGTGGCTGATCTCAAGAAATGCGAAATTCACTTGTTAGTCAGTGTGAAAATAACAAAAGGATTCTTTGAAAGAACAATTCAGCAGCCATATATCCAAACTGACATTGACATATCCTTTCTGCATATTATTTTTCTTTTTCTCTTCTATTTCCGATCACTTATTCATCTGTGTTCTTCCCAGAATGCCAGTGAGAGAGTGACAAATAGTACCAGTGTTCATCTTCTTGTTAATAGGCCAAGGGGTTATTCCATTCCACAGATTCAAAAACTGTATTTTCCACTGTGGGATATGGATCACGGGATCGGTCAATTAATGAAACACATTAGTTTGCCAACGTTTCGGAATATGTAATTCCTTCATCAGGGCTTACTAATACACAAACTAATGTGTTTCATTAATTGACCGATCCCGAGATCCATATCCCACAACTTATTAACGGTCGTGAATTCTACAATGTATTTTCCATCTTCGCCTCTATCTAGGAGGTTTTCTTCCCATAGGAAATATAATTCTTTTTCCTTTTTAGAGCCGAGGTCTTCAATGTGTTGTTTCGAGGTAAATCCTTGATTCTCTCCTTGTAATTGTAGATGATGAAATATAGGATTGTCTCGTCCTTCACAAAATCACAGGCAAGGGTAAGGAGCGCCATTCGTCATGCGAAACCACTTCTTTAGTGCAATGCCGTTTTCTGCTCTGCCACTTGCACTACGTCGGCTGGAAAGTCTCCTTTTCAGTGGTTCCTTAATTATATCATGTTCTTGGTTTCTCTTCTCAAATTCATCTCTCAACGTCTCACCAACAAGTTGTATTTACAAAAATGGATTAGTTAGCTGAACTAAAGATCATGATGACTAATACATTACTCATAAAACAAATTCGCCACACATCATCTTTATGCTCTAAAAGGTTCTTAGCAATGGAAGCCCCTTTCTTATCGCTTTCTTACCGCTTTTTATCAATGGAAGTTGTGTTATTGTTCATGATAAATTACTACCGCATTTTCGCTACATTTCTCAACATTATTGTGTTTCTATGTCAACTTAAAAAGAAGTTAAACATTTGGTCTAAAAATTGTGTTTTTTGTAAAGATATTTGGAAAGATATAATGAGAAATTTATTTTATTAATATTTAACAAATATATTTATTAATTATTGATTTTTGTATTTAAAAAAGAATGTTTTCTTTCTTTTCTCTTAATTTTTCTCCGCATTTTTAATACTTTTTACTTCGATATTATGGAGTTTGGACGTTACCAGCAGAAAGCTCGAGTTTGCTTTCCATTATCACTTTTTCCCTCTTTGCACAATGCTTCAGAGTAGAGAAGCTCATTTCTTGAGTTCATTGAATCAAGCTCACGAGTGAACAAACCTTCAAATTCTAATTCACACCGTTAAGAACCTTTCCATGAAAATCATCTATTATAAAAAAAAAAGGCTTCTCATCCTGAGATTAGACACTCAATAATATATCTTTTACATTATTACATATCATTCATTTACATTTACATTATAACATAATTACATATCCTTTACATTACATTAAAATAATATGTCTGTTCTAAGAATTTAACAATAAGAAGATACTGTTTCAGCAGTTAACTGCACTGCTCTTTCACTTCTTATTGTGTTAAGCTTCAAAATAAAGACCACCATTAGATCCACAGTAACGGACCTCCTGAATGGCGAGATCGCGACCGGTGACAGCTTAAAGAGGAAATCGTGCCTTTTTGGAACATCATTGATCTGAACACCTCATTTTTGTTGTGCCACTATTGTAGCCCACGAACGATACTTCTCATTTCGTCCAGGCAATGTTGGGCAATATTTAAATTCTTGTATTTGAAATACTTGTTTTAAATCCATTTTATATTTGAACAATTGTACTTTTGAGTTTTGTGAACATGCATTTTAGAGATTTATTTAAATACATTTTTAAAATGCATGTCCAAAAAACTCACAAATACAGTTGTTCAAATACAAAATGTATTTAAAACAAGTATTTTAATTACAAGTATTTAAATACAATATTTAAATACTTGTATTTGAAATATTTCAAATACAGAATGTATTTGAATAAGAGTATTTTTGAGTTTTTTGGACATGCATTCTAAAAATGTATTTAAGTACATCTCTAAAATTCATGTCCACAAAACTCAAAAATACAGTTGTTCAAATACAGAATGTGTTTGAAGTAAGTTTTTCAAATACAAGTATTTCAATACTGCTCAACCTTGCGTCCAGGTTTTTGGCCAGGTTGTGCAGCGTCGTAGCTTAGCGCTTCGGCACTTGGGCCACCCTCGCAACGTAGGCGCCGAGGCGCGCGATGACGTCACAACCGCTCCTCGGGCGGCGGAGGCGTGACACGCTGCCGGCAGCGCCGCGTGCTCTCGACAGCCGCCCCCTCCCCCTCGCCCCGCCCCCGCCCCCGCCCTCGGCCCCGCCGCCGTGACAAATGCGCCCCGAGGCACCAAGCGACACCCCGAGGCGGCGGCGGTGGCGGCGGCGGCGGCGGCGGCAACGGGGCGCGATCCCAGGACCCCGTCGTCCGTCAGCGCGTCATCGACGCCTCGCCGCCCCCGCCTTCCCCCCGCTTCACTGCAACAGCCACAGGACCGGGAGCGGTAGCTCAGTGCATCAACTGATGTCACTGCAGCGCCTCTCACCAGGAGGTCCTAAGTTACACTCCCCACGGTCGCAGGATTTTCGACACTCACTTTTCAGCGAGGTCGAATTCAGTCGCTGTCTGGAGGAGAATTCTAGCGGCCGGCTGCTCTGATCGGTAGTTTTCCGTGGTTCCTCCGATCAACACCAGGCGAATGCCGGAGCAGTACCCTATCAAACGGCCCACAGACCGCGCGCGATCTGTTCTTCCCATTCCTTGTCCTATCCTCTCTTCTTACACACACACTTACACTAACATGCACTATACTACCACATATTCCGGGAGACAGGTCGGGAGCTTAGAGCTTGTCCCGGTTGGGGCGGTGCCTCGCTGGTGGGAGAGTCCTGGTTAGGGGGAAACCGCATTAGCCGACAGTAGGTCGGCGCCGGATCTCGCCATCCAGCGGGGTTAGATAACCGTCATCTCCCGAAAAAAACACGCACTACACTAACGGGACTAATGACCAAAGCTGTTGACGTGCCCGGAAACACGAAAAAATCAATCAATCAAACCCGCGATGCTCGATTTAGAACCACTGAGCGCTCTGCGTGTAAAAGCAGCAAAAATTAACAAAATGTGGACCACCTAATCTTTGAATATTGTGTGTTGAGACAAGGGCGAAAAACCTTTTAGAAAGAAGTGAAATCGAAAGGTGGAAAGTGGCCACCATAAATGCAAAAATATCATTAAAAAGTATAAAATTCAATTTATATAATCCGTAAATGGAAATAACTTTGAGAATTTGAGATATTTAACTTCGAAGCTATGTAAACAAAATATTTGTATATGGTGGTTTTAAAATTTATTTTTATTTAACATTTAAATTAAACATACGCATTGAGTGTTACAATAACTGTTATGCTTCATGCTGTAATAATAACATTTAAAAGTTAACCGCTGCGCATGTGACCGGGGGCTAGTTTTTAAAAGAAACAGATAAAACAAGTGAAATATATGTGTCGGAATATCATCAATGTAAGCAGTAAAATAGAAAAAAATACTTTAACTGTGTATCCAGTAACAATTGAGGGGTTGGAGGAAAGATGGGCGTATTTCGGAGAACACAGCTTTTAAATAATCAAGACAAATGTGTACAATCTGCATTTCTCATATACAATTTAAAAAAAATAGGTACATATCGCATAAAAAGTCATTCTAGAAACTGATTAAGCACACTAATTGCATTAAAATTCTCAAGTATGTGGATTTACATTAATTTGAAAATATTGAAGTGTGGCCTTATTCCATGAAACAAGATGATTTGGAGATAAATAATTTCCTTCTATGGAACTCTGCATGTATTTATTTCAGGTATACAAAATAATTTGAATTTTCACACAGATTAATTAAGATTCATTAATTCTTATTTTATTTCCGGAAAAGTTTTCCTTTTTGGTACTTTTTTACCTTTAATGAGCATCTGAAGATGTACCAGTATGAATATGATATTTGGAGGCGTAAACTCCCTATCATCCGATGAAAAATCAGATATATCGGACAAATTCCCATATTCTGTGTTCACAGCTATCCTGTAGATGTTATAAACATCGGGAAACGAAATGATGCAAGAACTTAGAGGTAGCGATATTGCGAAAAAAACAATTCCGTATTTCAAAAACGTCTCAAATACTATCTACTGGGGTTAACACAGTAGTATCTGGAGGAATGGTAGAAAGTCACCTGAAGAACATTTTGAAATATTTTACAGATAAACGCCATAATTCGAGTTACACCCTTCTTCCAGCCAACCTCTCAATTATAGCGTAGTTATAGTTATTTATTATTATAAACTAAAAGGGACAATTATCAACCAATTTTTTCCATATTGCGTAATAATTAAAGGAAAAGTTTGTGATAAATACTAACAGGACTGCCTATTTTTATATTTTTGTAATTCTTGAAACGTCCTTTGTTTTTAGGCAGGTTTATATTATATTAATTTTTATTATGATTTTTTTACATTACATACTACAAACATACAAAAAGTGTAAAAAATCATAATAAAAATTGCTATAATATAAATGTCTGCCTAAAAAACCAAAGGACCTTTCAAGAATTACATAATTATTATTGGTATTTAGTGCCAAGGAAGCATTTTCTGAAGTAACCGCCACGCCTTCCCGTCCCTCACTCCATTCTCTTACTCCGCGATGCGCGACCCTTTTATTGATTCTTCTTGGCCTCCACCACCTGACTTCACCTCCTGACCCACTCAGCCCAACGCTGTTAAGAGGATTGAGGATACAAATTCGCCGGGCGCAGCTGCAAAATCTTCAGAGGCTCTCCCAATGTAACATGAACTGCGTTAAAAGAAAAACGAATTTCTTAAAGGCGTATTGAACCTAATCTTGGTGCTAGAAATGACACAAACTGGGACATGTAATTTTTGTTCAAAGTAATTGTGAATTTTTCTTGGAGTGTAAATAATTTACATTCTAGAGTGTTTTTTATAGATAATTGAGAAGCATTAAAAATAAAATAGTGAAAAATGTTACACAAGTACTAGTTATTATTACTCTGAGTCTATCACTAGAGGTTTATTAGTTCTTAGTACACGAACTAATGATGTAGCATTTTCACTATTTTTTACAAAATACACTGCACTTGGATCCTGAGTATAAAAAATGTGATAATGTATTGCCAGAAAATGTGATAGATTAATATGAGAAATCTCAGAGTAGGACTGTGAATGGTTTTATATTTCTCCTTTCCACAATTTAGAAAATATCTTGAATATTTTAACTGGAAAAATTGAAATCAGTGATCCAGAAAATTACTGTTTCAAACTTTAATATAATTGAATTTACAATTAGTTCACGCTTTCTCGTAATCAGAATTGTAATGCATTATTTCCCAGTGTACATTGTGTAAAGTGTACATTTTTGCCCCTGACATTCCTTTCCTGTCCTATTCTTTAACTTTATCTGCTTCTCTCGAATGAATTTGTCAATTAGCTCACAGAATATTCCATCCATTTCGGAACAAAATAAACTGATTATGTGCATATACCAGTTGCTGAAAAAATGACCTCCAATTACTTATACTCTTCAAAATTAAATTTCTAACCTCTGGCCGATACTTGCACTCGCAATACTTTTACCCCCTTTCGATTGCACCCTTTTACCTATTACTCGTATTTCATTAATTCCAGCACTTTGTTATCTAAATCATTCTCGCTTCAAAATTCTTCCTCCCTCTTACAACCATCTATATACAATGAAATCGATTCTACTGTAAGTGACTTTTGTCCTATCTAGACCATGACCATTCAGAATGCTGTAATCATTTTCAAATCTTGAGGCATTGTCAAATGTGTATTTGCTTCGTTCTGTTGTCCTTCTCTTTTTTCCTTCCTCTGCCATTATTCTCCATATGTTCCTCTGATATTTTCTTAGTCCCCTTTCTTTGTCACGGCATCGTCCAGAACTCTTTTTACCCGCTTTTCCCCCTTCCTTTTGACTTGTTCGCTGCCTTCACCATTAGGCCTTACCTCGTCTTGTCACGCCTCACTTCACGTACTCTCCAAATGAAAGTCCCTTCTGTGGCCTTTCCGCGTAAAGCCTTCCCCTCCCCCCCCCCGGTGGTCCCACCATTCTCTCCCCGCGTCTTCCCTCCTTTCTCTGCCCCATTCTCTCACAGGGCCTTCCTCGCACCGCCCTTAACCGTCACATCCACCGCCTCAACACTTCATGCCCTTCCCTGCCTCAACACTTCATTGCCTTTGCTCTGCACGACTATTCCTCTATGTGTCGCTTCTCAAGCTTGTTCCCTCCACCGCCCACCTCCCCCCCCCCCGGCTGAGGTGGGTCAGGGCACCAACTCAAGTTATAGAGCGATTTTCCTAAGGATGAGCCAAAGTGACAGCTAGTGCTGGCAACATAACTGAAGGGTCTGTGATCGTTGTGCCCTTGAGCCCATTAGACTCCCTTCCTTCATTCGTTCGTTCGTTTGCAGTTGGCTAACTTGTAAATAGCTTCCACACTTCCTTTCGTGGTGTCCTTGTCCGACAAAAATATAGTGCGCTGCGAGAAATAATTGATATTAGGAAGTGCAGTTGAATGTGCTCTTCTGTAAAAATTGTTTTTTTTCTTTATATATTACATTGAATTTACTTTTTGTGTGATAAATATTATGTTTATTTTAAAACCGAGACTTGAATGCGAGGTGCGTACCGGCAGACGTGGTTCCGACTTAAAATCATTTTTCTTTCTATTTACATTCGTGGCAGTTTTCTTTTACTGATTGTGAGAGCACGTTAAGAGATTTTCCACTTACGTAATTAAATTTAAATATTTCCCAGACTCACGTACGTGCATATACCTCAGCGAAAACCTTAGACTTCTTCACAGGGATGTTTTCACAGAAGCCATTAGCACTTTACGAAGGGGCGTGACTGAACAGCTGTCGCGGCGGAGGGATACTTCTCTCAAATACATGTGATGTTCACTTGTTTTCGCGAACTGTCCCTTTGGCTCATCCTTAGGAAAATCGTTTTATACTGTAGTGCCTCCGACCGCGGAGGTCGTACGGTTTGAGTTCCGACGGTGGCAGAATTTCCGACCGCAGCTAGGTAGCGTTCGGTCGCTGTCGGGGGAGAGTTCTTACGGTCGGCGGCTCTGATAGCGGTAGATTCCCGTGGTTTCTCCTATCAATACCAGGTGAAAGCTAGAGCAGAACCCTACCAGATCGGCCACGGACCGCGCGCGCGATCATCCTTTCCTCTTCCTTTTTTTATCCTCACCCCTTACTTACACATGTGTGTTAGTTACACACAAGTGACTCACACTTTCCTGTTACACACTAGAATACTCTACCACATATGCTGGGGTAACAGTCGGGAGCTTAGAGCTTGACCCGGCTGTGGCGGTACCCTGCTGGTGGAAGATGAAAACCATGCAAGCCGCTTTCTAGGTCGGCAGCGGATCCTGGCATCCATCGGGGAAAGATCACTGCCCTCATTTATAAAAACATGCATTACACATACACTTACAGAAATAATGTCCATAAAAGTTCCGAGGCTCCAAAACACGAAATAATCTATCAATCTTCCAATCCCTTCTCCATCCGTCTCCTCTTCCTCCCGTCCCTCCTTCATCTGACCCTTCCACCCCCTCTTCCACCCCTCCCCTCCTCCACATCTCCCCTCCTCCACATCTCGCCTCCTCCACCTCTCCCCTTCTCCACCTCTCCCCCTCCTCCCTCCTCCCCCTTCCCTCCTCCACCTCTCCCTTCCTCCCCCTCTCCCTCCTGCTCTCTCCTCCTCCTCCTCTTCCCTTCTTCTCCAGTCCCGTCCTCCACCGAGTCACTTCCGTCCGTCCTCTCCTCTTCCTGCCCCTCCTCCACACATTCTTCTCGCTTCACGACCACTCCTCTATTCTCCAACCCCTTCCCCAACAGCGCTGGAGCACTTTCGTCGGTGCCTTGCGCCCTGCGCGCGCAAAGCTGAGTGAGAGGTATGTGCGCGATACGTTGATGGGAGAACGCGGGAGGGGCATATTGGTAATTCCGAATTCCAAGCAACCGCACCACGCGGCGGCGAGGGCACCCCTTAATTAAGGAAGTTCCCGGAAGATGGCGCCTTTCACCCGCGCGGGAGTGCGTGTGGGCGGGGGATGCACTTTTGAAGGCGGAAGAGCGTTCTAGTGGATGGGGGAGGGGCGCCCTCCTCCATGTGTCTGCGGTAGCCTAGCGGCCAGACGATGAGCTTTCCACTTTTGGATTCCGGGGCGCTTACTATTTCGCGACTGTATTTTTATGATCCTTTCGATTCTCCTATATCTCCTTCTCTCATTATTTAATAGCTGAGATGTATCGATGGAAATGTCTAGTGATGGATCGTCTCTGACCGTCCCAGGGTTCGAGTCCGGACAGTTTCTATACAGCCAGATTGAATTCGGTCACGGTCAAGATGAGACTTCTGTGGGGTTCTTGCAATGGCCGGCTTTGATCAGTAGTTTCTCCGAAATAGTCTTGCGAATGTTGGACCATACCCTAACAAATAAACCTTGGACCGCTCGCAATCTTCTCCTCCTCGTTCTTTTCTTGTCTTTTCCTCTTCCCTTACACACACATACTTCATGCACTCCACTACCACACATTTCGGGAGCTTAGAAATTGTCTCGGCTGGGACCCGCTGGTCCGAGGGAAGATACCTGGAGAGGGCAAAAACCCCGCACACCGACGTGTATGTTGGCGTTGAATCTCACTTTCCAGTGGGGGAGCAACACCGCATTCTTCCAGCTTTAGCATGCACTACTTTTACGGGTACTAATGGTCTTTGTACTTAACTTGCTCAGAAACACTGATTACTCATTCCCTTTATCATTGTTTCATCACTATATTGTGAGTGGAAAAGGAATAAGACTCAGAAGTATCTCTGCATTGACCGTCACTGTTGAAATGCATACATTAAATGTTAGTTTTATGTTAGCTCCCTATTGTATGTTTTTCCTGCCTGACAATTTCCGTTGTCATGCCAAAAAATTGTAACCAATACTTTGAGGAAACCTTTGTTTCTGTTTGTGAAAATGACCGTAAGGAAGAGAAGACTGAATGGTTCAATCTTCATTGAAAATAAAAAAAGATCCATTTATTTACTGATAAATATTTGGTAAAACTGAAACGTGCCTATAGAGATAATATCTTTCAGTTCTTCCGAACCTCAGTCACAGTCAGAACTGACGTAAGTTCTAGACCTTCATTTCGACTTGACGCAGTCCCATTCATCCTGCTGAGAGTCACTGGTTTAGTCATTTAAATGAAGTCTGATTCATATAAAAGCTTACCACCTGGAATTATACAAATACTTCCTATATAATTACATTCCTTCCTTTCATTATTATCACCTACGACAATGATAAAAACAGAATAAAAGTAATAGAAAAGAAACAACTACATAACACTACCAACTAATTCTTCCCAAGATCATGTCACCTATCAATCGAATGTACTTATACCGAAAGTGTCTTGACACTTAGACCTAAGAATGATTCAGCCAATAACGTAATGTAAATCTTGGATCAACACCCTGAAAGGCAGAAATGTCGAGAAAGAAGATATAAAATAAAAAAAGAAACCTGTAACAGTGGAAAATAAGAAATTACGAAGATGATTCTTATTATAAATGCAACGTGATATTTGTTTGAGAATGAAAATATATTTTCTGTTGTGTAGGCAATAATTAGAACTTTTTTATATATGTTTAAAGAGTTAACATCGTAATATTGTTTCAGACCCGTTCTTGCTGCGAATTCTCATCGCCATCCTTTCACTCCATGTCCTCGATCTACAACTGCTCTTTATTTGCTGTTCTACGTAACATTCCTTCATCTGAACCAAACATTGCACTCACGCAACGTACCTTACTCAGGTCACGTCTGGAGTCTTTCAATTGTAGTTTTTTGTAAACGACGTTCTGTAGACATGACAACAAATACGCATTCATTCATTTAATTTTACTTTTTTCATTTAATTTTACTTTTTTCATTCAATTGATTTGATTAAAATTTAGTGTTTGTACTATGAAACTGGTGAATGACAAGCGATAACACGTCTGGGGACCCCTACCTTTCACTGAAAGGAAAAAATCAAAAAATTTGGTCTAATAGAAAGCTTCAATTGCTTTATAAACAAAAGCTCGTAAAAATAAAGTTTTACAATAATTTTTATTACGGACTTAACTTTAGTAAAACTTGCGTCATATTTTCCCACTAACACTTTGTAATTTATTTAATGCGCTATGAGTAGAACTGCAAAGCCTCGCTTTTTGAATTTCGCATTACTGCTTTGCGTATGGGTTAGAAACTTCTCTATTTTGACATGCAACTTTGATAGATTTTTGGAACTGAATATTCCATATCCACTTAAATGTCTTTGTTCAGGTTTGCATCAATATTTATAGAACTCAAGCGAGACAGGAACACAAAGAATGAGATTAAAAATCCCATCAGAAAGAGCTGAAAGTCTTTGTGAACAATGGAGGCTCAGTAAACTTATTCATGTGGTATGTTTCTCGTCTCTTTCTGGTGTATAACTGAAAATGTCGTGCGGTAAAAACAAATAAGGCTTGTTCTGATACAATCATGTTTGATTTCCTTCCAATCAAATAAAGTGGAGGAGAGAGATTTATTGGTATACTTAAAAATATTCCCTCCTTTATTGTGCGCGCGCATCATTGTTGCCGGTGTGTTAAAATGCGGGTGTATGTGTACTACATGAGAAATATCTTTGGATAGTTATTACAAGTGTAAGCAATACGCAATTACAGTGATTTATTCAAAGACCAACAAATATTAATTTGTTCCACTTCTCTGATACTACCACGAAATAATATCGTTGTAAATGGTTCTTGCGCTTGTAAGCAAACAATTTACGATCTCTTTGTAATGGATAGGCCCAATAAACAACCTTAACTAAATGATAATTGCGTATATTAGCGTTTGGAGAAGTGAATTTCCGATATACTAATTTTGATTAATTGCTAGCGTTACAAAACACGTTTCTGTACCTTCTTTTTCAGTTCTTCCGCGAGTTATTTCGAATCCAACTTCCAACACGCTTTACCAAAGTTTTGCATTGTCCCAGTGTTTCGCTTTGTCTTCGGTCTCTCATTCCCCATCACCCACACCTCCCACGCTCCGCGCTTGGGGATTCGGAAGCGTTTAAAAACAACGCTAAAAACAGTACAGCATCGCCCACCCAGAATATATATCCGCAATTAGGGAAAGTTCTTAAAATCAATTACGAATTCTAGAGAGTGGCCTCGTCCTTTTTGCCTACCCGCCGCCAGAGACCGCCCCCAGCGCCCCCGCTCTGCATCCCGGCCGCTGGCTCCCCGCCAGATCATCCTCGCCATGCCAGCCTTTTACATTTTTCTTCTCCTCTTTCAGAATTTTTTTAGTCGATACTCGCGTAACAAAACCTCCAACAAACACCGAGCCGGCGAAACTTGTGTAGTGAAATATAGGTAGGTCTCCCCTTTTTTCCGTCCGATATTTTTCCAGAAGCATCGTTCTCGATAATAATTTAGAATCGCAGGTATGCGGCACTGTGGGGGGATGTGGGGAGTTTTGTGAACAAACAACTAGGGTTTCGAAGGGTCGAGAGCATTTTTCTGATCAGTGGACGACTGCGAATCGAGAATAGAGGGCATAGAATATCTGAGGAGATCTTATTAATTTTTATGTCGTTTTTGTAGCTGGGCTCAGGAAATAAGATTTAGGAAAGTGAAATGGATCCAACGTGAAAGGAAAGTCATTTTATGAGTGATGTGTGTGTTTTCCATGCTACAAAAATTACAACAAAAAAAACTATGGAAACGGAGGTACTTCCGACAAAAAAGCTAAATTTTCAGTACGATAATAATGAATTCGTGAACAATACATTGTCTGCCCAAACATTAAAATCGTGAAAAAAATATATTCTAATAAGCACTTTGAAGAAATTAATGCGGAGGTTCTGTTACTTTATTAGTCTCTTACATTTCAATATTGTAGCTATCGACTGGGATATTCTAACAGATCCCCTTCTCTTTCGAAGCACTATTATGATAAAAGAAGTGTAATTGGCGTCAAGAAATTTCAGGAACCTTTTCAAAAAGGCATCAAAGAATTACCTTTCTGTTGTTAGAAGAATTTACTGCATGTCTGCAAGGCAAACCCTCCTTTGCTCATCGGTTTTGGCAAACTCGTCAGTCTTCGGACAACAAATCCGTACAGCCTCCCCCGCCCCAAGTATTGGCTCCTGCTCATCGTGGACTTCACCTATTCTTCCGATATAACGAGTATGGGGTGCGCACATTACAGAAACTCTAAAAAGAAATATGCGGTTACGATGGTGTAACGGTTAGCGTATCGGACTGTTATACCGAAGTTAGCGGGTTCGAACCCGATCGAAGCCGTGGATTTTTAAAGGCGAAAAAATCCTTCGTACGCCTTCTTTCGGAGGGGAAGTAAAGCCGGCTGCCCCATGTTAGTACTTTTACTGCATGTAAAAGATCCTCAAACCTAAATGATGCCTCTGAGCTAAATTCAAATCGCCTGTTTCGTCGCCCAAGTAATACCTTCTTTCTCCCATGGTTGACAAAAGGAGCGTAGCGAAATTTGCGTGTTAAGACGGAAGAGCAGGTCTCATGGCCTGAGTCTCGCCAAGTAAAATAAGGCACATTGAATTCAATTCAATTCAAAAATCTCATTTTTTGGCTAGAGTTGGGTACTGTCTATCATGAGACAGAAAACTAGCATTGATTATGTCCCTAGAGGAGAGTTAGCTACCTAAGTAACTCTTAATTTTATTGATTGCTTGCTGATCAAGCTTTCTGACAATAAAATTGTTATTTTACTTTTCAAACTTAAAAATGCTTTTATTTCATTAAATCCAATCAAATAATTCAAAATCATTTTTCAAAGCGTTGGGGAGATCTCACGCGAGAGTTAGCGTTCCACTATATACTTCATAAGCTACCACAAAACGGGTAATTCATTAATGTATTATCTCACGAAGGTAATATATGAAGAGAATAAATTGAAACTCGTTTCTGAAGAAAAGTTAAACAATTTTTTATCACTACCAATAAGTAATTAGAATAATGTATTTTCATTTCTGTGATCAGAAAAAATAGACTAAAATGCGTATTCTGTGTTGCTGCCTACAGCTCACATAGATGATTATTTTTTCTGAAATACGACACGATATACAAGTAGATCGCATGGTTATTTTTTCTTTACTTCGATTCGTCCAAAATGTACTCCTTTCCGCCGGCGTATCATCTCAATATAAATTCAAATCTAATGATCATAATTCGCAGAAAACACGAAACAAAAAATAGTTAATCTCTTAATAAAGTACGGACAGAATGATCTTCAGACTTTTCTCTCTGGAAAATAAGCTCTGAGCCATAAAACGAAGTAAACATCATATCAGTAATTGCAATAAGCAAAACAACACGATCGCCTTCTCAAGTATTCACGATGCAAATCCTCACTGACATTTTAATAAGGACGCCCAAACAAGATCCATAGCTTAGCAACGTAGAAACGGAGAGAAATCCGTAATGAAAATAAATGAATATATGATGGATGAGTGTACGTCTCGCCCGAAGGAACTAGAGGCCGTTTAAAAACAATGGACACGCCGCGATGATTAATCACACAACTTCATTACATTGCGCAACTCGAAACATTTGTAAGCGAAACCTAAATTTCGCACGCTACGCGAATTTGTGCGTTAGTTTTGCAAATGATTGATACGATTCGAAAAAGCGAATGCTGCCTTTGGTCCAAGAGCTCTCTGCTTCGCTTACGGCGTTAAACAAAATGACCCAAAGCACATCCAAACGCCTCCACGTCTGTGTCCTTTCATTAAGATGGCGTTGGTAGATTAATCTTCGCTGTCAATGTTATTTAGCTTTTCGAGACTTAATTTCCTGTATAGCTGAATGTGTTCATGATATGAGCTACAACGCCTACTCTGTGTTGTTAATGAATCTCTGTTAGATAGTGTTTTATTTACGCACACTCCTGAATATTAAAATTTAATGAAGAATTTAACAAAAGTTCATCCCTGTGTTAGATGAAACATGAATTGCTAATGAATGTTATTTCCCAATTTTCTTGTTAAAGGGTGTGGATTGAACCTCCAAAAGTGTTATTTGACGCAATGAATTTACTCTGTGAATTGAGTTCGTTCGCTTAAAATTAGTCATCTTTTCGGAGATTGTTCAGGGAATGCATTTTTTTACGAGCCACTTTGACTGCTCATTACTTTAAATCCGGTTTTGGAGACTCACTTTATTTTCTAGCCATTTTTCAAACGAGAAAAATTCACATGGCCCTCACGACACAGTATTTCAATGCCACTTCCTTTTCTCGTCAATTGGTTGTCTTTTATTGTAAAGCAAATTAGTGTCAGAGTATCAATAATATTAAAACAAAGATAATTTATGTTATTGCATGTTGAATTTATAATAATTCAGAATTGATAAGCAACTTTACAGTAAATCATTGATAATAACGATGAATTTATCTGTAATAATTTTATTTTCTTAAATATTAACTGATATTAACTTTTCAATGTTCGTTTGTATGAGGACGTTCAATGTTTTCATGCAAAAAATTCTTCATATTAAAGTAATTTTAGTTAAACAAGATAATTTAGACATTTAATAATAGAGAAAAATAAAGACACGAAGACTATTTGTCAAGTACAAATTTTAAAAAATGCCAAAACGCTCATGATTAAGTATTATAATTGAAGTATTAACGAATATCCTTGATGACCACTTTTCAAATTCCTTTACCTGAAGATTCACGACACAATACGTAGATCAGGAGTATTTCTTGATTGCCCAGCTGAGAGATGTATAACGTGACACTTCTCATTCTCAAAAAAATCCCGGCGTAAGTATGTGTGTGTGTAAAAGAGGGGAGATCAAGGATGAGGAAGCGAAGATCGCGCGCAGTCTGCGGCCCAATTTTTTAGATACTCCGACAGCTTTCGATTCTGCTATTGACATGAAAAACTCCGGAACACTGCCGAACACGGCAGCGAGCCACTGGAATTCTCCTCCAGGCAGAACGCCTAAATGCGACCTAGCTATCTATCTAGGGACAAATATCAGCCTGCGTTGCGATATAAAACCTAGAAGCTCCCTTCAACAACTCGCTCGCTCGAGAGTGCCAAACGAGACTGCTCACAACACGGGTGCGTGTGGGGGTCCTCGACACGGGCGTGCGCGCGCAGACACGCCTGCATTCGACGCCGTCTGGCCCCCGCCGCCCCCGCCGCCCCCGCCGCCCCCGCCGCCCCCGCCGCCCCCGCCGCCCCCGCCGCCCCCGCCGCCCCCGCCCCCCCGCCGCCCCCGCCGCCCCCGCCGCCCCGCCGCCCCCGCCGCCCCGCCGCCCCCGCCGCCCCCGCCGCCCCCCGCCGCCCCCGCCGCCCCGCCGCCGCCGCCCCGCCGCCCCCGCCGCCCCCGCCGCCCCGCCGCCGCCCCGCCGCCCCCGCCGCCCCCGCCGCCCCCGCCGCCCCCGCCGCCCCCGCCGCCCCCGCCGCCCCCGCCGCCCCCGCCGCCCCCGCCGCCCCCGCCGCCCCGCCGCCCCCGCCGCCCCCGCCGCCCCCGCCGCCCCCGCCGCCCCCGCCGCCCCCGCCGCCCCCGCCGCCCCCGCCGCCCCCGCCGCCCCCGCCGCCCCCGCTGTCCCCGCCCCCGCTTCGCGCAGCGACGTCTCGGAAATATTTCTCCCCATATTGCGCCAATAAAGGGGCGGCGTGCGTCCTTAGCCTTGCGGCGCACGTAACTTCATCAAGATGGTATCGAGAGGGCGGTGGGCGGGGCGGCCGAGGAGGAGGGGAGGAGGTCTCCCGCGACGGAGGCGGAGCAGCGCTCTCTACAACCTGCCGAGAACCGAAGACGCTGCTTCGGAAATAATAGCTACCCAGTTGCCTGGCTTGTTCGATCAGTTAAAAAGCAATTTGTGATTCAGTGAAGTGGAATAGTGGTTGAAAGGGTTTTAGACATTAAATCTTGACTAAATTACTGTAACCACGACAAGAACAGATATATAAAGTATTTCAAGAGGCAGCCAATTTCTGTTCCGGCACCCATACCTATTTTTGAAATAATATAATGAGTTTAATCATAAGGGGAAAGACTCCTTTACATGTGATCAGAATACTGCATGTGGTAATAATTATTTTTAATACATTTTGTGAAATTGTGAAAAATGTTGTTAGAAGACGCGAAGCCTTCGTGTCCCTCCTCCTCTCGGCGAGAGAGAGAGGGAGAGAATGAACATTCCTAGAATGTCATATGAATAGAATGAACGTCCCAATTTGACCCTGCTATTAAGGTGACAGAAATCAAAACAATTGCAGTGCACCCTTGAAACCTTTGATTTGAACATAAATGTGGTCCATTACTGTCCTGTAGTGAGCTAGATCATCTATGTAAATGGTCGTGGTACCAAGGCGTAACACACATTAGGTGCAGTAGATATTTAAGAGGAAGTTTGGTCGTTTCTATTGTTCTCCTGACCCAGTTCGAAAGAAACAGCAACTGGCTTTACAAATAAAACCGTTCATACCACGGTTGCTATTCCTCAGCACAAAGTACATCCTCAACATCTTCTCCATTGCCTCGTACACAAAGTCTGCGATGCAATACTAAAAGTGTAGCTATCCACCTCACTGCTTGTGAAATTTTCTGTTCTGGTGTATTAGCACTTCCAGAGAGGCGAAAATGAAATGTGCGTTTTGTGTATACACAAAGTCTATTACAAGAATACATTTTCTATGGAACCTTAGTGAAGGGCATATCATTACACGCGAATGAAAATATATTTTCCGTTCGCGACGATCTGAGCTGGAATGTATTTCCAACATTACTTTTCTTTCTTTTAAAACAGAATACAAAACATAAGTTTCAGAATCAAATGAAATAAATATTGGTTTATCGTTTAATAATTGTCTGTGCAGCTAATAAGAAAAATGTTATGGTAATAAATTATTAATAGAAACAAATAATTCCATGAAACGTTTCAAAAAAAATATAACGAATCTTTAAAAAAAATTGCTAAAAATAAGCTAGATTATATTTTATACGAAAGTACTAGTTCATAAAAAATGTATAAAAATTATGGTTAAAAACTTTGTACTGAAATCAGTACAATCTACATGTTATTCATTAAAAACGCACTATCTATGGACAATGTTTAACGCAGTACTTTGGATAACAACTATGCAAAAGCTTTGGATTCCTTAAATTATTTGAAAGTAATGACTCTCTTTGTACGACGAATATACAAATGGAAGAGAAATTTACCGTTGCAAACAATCTGAAGGCTATTTCTGCAAACTTTCCGTATTAATAAAAATGAATGGGTCACAAAAATGCGAGTACACTACTTTGAGGTGAACGTCACTTCTGCATAAAATCTGAGTGCAATATACGATTTTCTACAAAAATAGAAGAAAACACTTTTGATGAAATGCTACTTATTCAGTGCATAAATACATAAGATTTAATAGAAAAAGGGATTATTCAACAAAGTTTTCTCTGCTTAACATCTCTCCAGTAGACTCGTGGCCCCAGCAAAAGAATAAATTATACTATATTTTCGCGCGAATAATTCCTAGCAAGTTAGCGGGCACGCCAAGTACACTTCACTTACTTAGTCCTCGAAACTCCGTGGCACAGTCTGACTCTTTTTTAAATAAAATTTAACGAAGAAGAGGACAACCTCATTCAACTTCAACTAATTCACTTCCAGGGTTTTGGTTTACAGAACGTCAAGCAATCTGTAATATTCGTAGTCATATGTGGAATGACGCATTTATATACTTTATTAACACACACGCTCATTAATCCAGTTGTAGATCGAAATGTGGCAAACGTTGAAACACAAATCATAATATCAACAAGAAATTGTACCAAAAAAGGAAAGACTGAAAAATGTATGCTTAAAAATTTAAATTAATTGTAATAAAATGAAATAGTTCAAAGGATTAAAATTAGTCAGGAGATATTAGTTATATTAATGTCTGATTGCAACGATGAAAGTACGTTTATAATGGGCAGGATTATGGAGACATGAACCTACTATATATAATCATGTGTCCGCAATATATATTGAATCTTTAAAAAATAAATTAGCTCTGTAATTGGAAGTTACAAGCTAATCTGCATATACAAAAAATATACGTTTTCCGAGAGTTTCGGAGTACCTCAATTGCATACAATACTCCAATCATTGAAAATGTGTACTCCAACATATATGGCATCATGCAAGAGTTTACATAACGACCTCTCTATCTTTTCACAGAATCATTCAACGCTTTAATGACTATTTTTAAACACCCTTCTAAGATAAATTTTCCAACGCTTACACTGAACAGTTACATTGAACATTTTCAGCCTAAAAAGCAATATATAGGTTGGCACCTATGAATAGGCGCGCATAATATTAATGAAACAAACGTAAAATAAAAAAGAAATCGATAATTACTTTGTGTATTCATTTAGGCATTTAACTTTGGGTCAGAAACGAATTTATTACAATAGAGTTTGTTTTAAAATATGTAAGTTAAATACACATTTATTTACTGTACATCTTGTGGCAATGTTGTATTCGGACTCCTAAAGCCACTGCGAAAGGGTTATCCAGACGTAGATGTTAACTGTAGATGTTAACTATCCTGTAGATGTTAAGAATACGTGTTAACATCTACACTTACGCTGCGCTGTAGGAGAGTTCCATTATAAATTATACGAAGCGGTCCACACTATGTAATTGCACAAAATTTACTTTAAGCAGGGTTCCCATCAGTCCTCCTTTTGGAGACCATGTCCTACTTTTTTAACTTTGTCATCCCGCCTTTTTTTAATTTACATGGAATGTCCTCCTTTTTGTTCTGTTGAATTGAAAATAAGACTGGCATAATTTTAAAGTAATTTAATTAATTAAAGGGACTTCATGTCTTCAATATCAACATTTTTACTCAACACAATAGATCATTAGACTTATTGTGATATAAAACTTGTTTATGCTTGTTGTTTGGAGCATAACAAAGGTGAGTGCGAGGGAGAAGTTATCCTGTCGAAAGCTTTCATTTTTAATGACGCAAAGTCTAATGTGATTTTCAAAGACTATTAATGGTTTGGAATTGTTGAGTACATTGTCTGTACATCGTGGACAATAGAAATCTAAACTGTCCTCCTTATTTGGTAAGATATCCTCTGTTGACCCTGTTTTAAGTCAGGTGCGAACATGAGATGTATTTTTTTTAAATCTTGTAAACACCCTGACTGAAACCGAAAATTCTCTCCTTGTTAATGGAAAACGTACAGTGAGGAAGTAGAAAGAAGTCATTGGATGACAAGCTACTCTAGAAGTTGAGTTTATCGTACGTGGCAATGCTGTATGAAGAATTTCGAAGTCTCTGCTAAATACACTTCTTGTACTCCTTCCTAGCAAATAGACAGGATACTAAAACATTTTACCAAAGCAGGTAAGGCAACATTGCGATGGAGTCTAATTCTAACTAATTGTAAGATAATTTTAGTATACTTCTATCTAAATATAAAGTATAACCGCAAGATGACCAGTGAGAAATAAATAACTAAATAAACAAATAATGAAAACCACATTTGAAGTGTGTAAGGGGATTATGGTATCTGTCTTCCTAGAAATACGAATCAACACCAGAACGCTAACTGCATATGCAGCGAGTGTCTTTAGGGCTTTCTCGCAGCCACCGTGGCGTGCAATCCCAGCCTCCGATTGGGTCCCGCGTGCAGCCACCCGCCCCCTATCGGTGGCGCGCAGTGGGCGTGGCCGCATCGCATCGGATGCTGAAGCTCTAATCGCGCACACCTGCGCGCGCGTAAGCTGCTCGGCCAAATTGCCTGGCGGATTGCGCTCCCAGCCGCACTGCTCCGAACCGCGCCCCGCCGCTCACCCGGGCGGCCAAATCAACGGCAACTTTCGGCTCGTTGCATAGGCGGTTCAGCAGAAAAGTGGCATGATTTTAACACTTTTGCTTGCACTCAGCACATACTTTCTCCCATTATTTAGAACGGCTAGCCTACATTATAATACTACACGAACCTGCAGTAGTATATTATGAAATGATATAATGTTGGGTATTAATACGAGTGTGATACCGGGAGCAATAGCTCAGTGCATCAACTGATGTCACTGCAGCGCCTCTGACCGGGAAGTCCTAGGTACGAGTCCTGACGGCGGCAGGATTTTCGACACTAGCTTTTCATCTAGATCGAATTCAGTCGCTGTCTGGAGGAGAATTCTAGCGGACGGCTGCTCTGATCGGTAGTTTTCCGTGGTTTCTCCGATCAACACCAGGCGAATGCCGGAGCAGTACCCTATCAAACGAGCCACGGACCGCGATCTGTCCTTCCCATTCCTTGTCCTATCCTCTCCCCTTACACACACACTTACACTAACATGCACTACACTACCACATATCCTGGGAGACCGGTCGGGAGCTTAGAGCTTGTCCTGGCTGGGGCGGTGCCCCGCTGGTGGGAGAGTCCTGGTTAGGGGGGAAAACCCAAATAGGTCGGCGCCGGATCTCGCCATCCCCCGAGAAAAACATACACTACATTAACGGGACTAATGACCAGAGAAGTTGACGCACCCGGAAACATGAATAAATCAATCAATTAATCAATTAAAAACGAGTGTGATATTACGACACGAGCGAGGAACGAGCGATAAATTTCACACGAGTGTATTAATACTTATTACATCGAATTTCATGAGGTACTTTTTCTACGACTGATGGTAACTTCTATAAGTTAAACGTTTACATTCAAATACTTCGTGGCAGTTGACATGCAGGATTCAGCCAAGGCCACCTAGCGGACCGCTACCCTACCTTCCGGAGGTGGCTTTGGTTCACCAGTCCGCCTGCGAGAGAGAACAAAAGTTGCGTCAACAATTCCGAGGTCACTATTTTCGCTTTTTCTCTTATTTCTGGAGGCGCCAACTCATCCTCTGATTCGCTAGACATTTTAAACCAAAGAATTGGCCGCTTTTTAAAGACAAACACACGGCAGCAACATATAACACAAAATGACATGCGTTTTAATCTTAACGTCAGTCAAAAGTTCCCTCTACTACTACCACTGCGCCAGTCAAATTAGATCAAAGAGAATTTACGATCCAATTTATTTGAAATAATATTCCACATAAAAAGTACTGGTAATAAAAAAAATTAAAACTGATAAACATAATATAATATTAAATGCAATTTTATTGTACACAATCGAACAAAGCGTTTACTAGAACGATTCTCAAATGATTAATGAAGTGTAAATGCTTGGTGTGTAAACTTATCTGTGATTCGTCTAGAACCTGTAGCGTAATGAAATCAGTATCGTAATGAGTATCATTATGCAACGGGTTGCAGCCATCAAATGACAGAATAATACAATTGGAGTAGAAAAAAGTATATTGTCTGCCTCTGTTCTAGGATTTCAACTCATATCCTTAGAGTTAACCCGCCAGTCTTGTTACTCCTACCCACTAGCCTCACAGCTAAACTTGATCTTTTTGACGTTAAAAAACTGAATATTTGCAATTGGAATTTTTCAAAATTTCTGTGACATTCATTCATTTTATTTGAAGATTTAGTTTTTATTTTCACATTTTTTAAAGATATATCTGCAGTTACAGAATTGTAGTTTTGCAATGCATTTTTTTTTGTAATTCTACAAAATACCCGGAGTTCGCAGAAATATGGGACCTGCACAGGTTTTTCTTGCTGTCCTTTGTTACATACGAGGATATAATTTAAATAATAAATTGGGGCCAGTTCTGAGAAAATAATTGTTAAAAAAATACGTGAAAAGTAATATTTTCGCAAATATTGTACATAGCCTTATTTCATTATTCGGTTTTGAAGAAAATGTTTATATGTGTAAGATCTAAAAAGGAGGAAAATCTCTTTCTTCAATATTGCAATTTTTTCAATTTTTGAAAATTCAGAGATTTCATCGAAAACGAGACCTGCATCACTGTTTTATGCATGTTTTCCGGTTTTTGAGAAAAAATTTTAATAAACAAATTTGGGTTTGAAATAATTTGAAATAATTTTGTAAATTATGAGACTTTGAGTAAAATACTCCCCAAACTTAAAATATCCGTTTCAAACTCGCAGAGCCTCGAGTTCCTTTAAATCTATAAGGGAATGTCAATTTTGGTGAAAAATCATCTGGGCGGTTTACACGGCTCCGTTGACCACACACGGACGGACGGACGTTTTGCCGTCAATCACTTTTTCAAGGCTCTATAAAACGTGGATTCTGATTACAAAACGTGTTAAAAGAAATAATTTACTTCAAACATGAACAGAATTTACCCACTTTTGAGATACCGTCGCCTCATTTTTTCTGTCAAAAAGTCTCCGATTTCTGCGGCAGCATTACAAAACTTTATCTTTCCCACGCATGTAGTAAGGCTAGAAAGTAAAAATTATTTTGTTGGAGAAAAGTTTTATATGCGGCGAAGACTTGTGTTTCACGGCCAAAGATCAAATGTTGTCTTCAGTAGGTGGTCATAAAATTATTATAAACATCGAGAGCATGTAAAGATAATTTCTCGTCAATTATCAAGCGACAACTTGTCCACAGGCGTACGCACTTAACACCAGTGCTGGAGGAGGAGTTTTTTAATCGGTCGCGTCTTTTACCTAACACTTTTCTACAGCCCTTTTCGGGCATTGAGTATATATTGGAGTAATCATCCATTATGTTATTCGTCTTTTGTTTGGTAACATCGCCGTCATTCGATGCCTTTTATCCCCTCAGCCAGGGTCTCGGTGCCGTTAGCAACCCGGGTCCCCAGACGGTTACCCATCCCGTAATCCGTGGTGGCTCGAATTGCTTACCTTCCGTGACTTCACACAGCATAGTTAAGCAATACGGATAACAACACCGGAACTCGCTTGTTAATCAGGGACGTCACATGTAAACCTTCGTTTTATGAGATCTCTGTCATATATGCATTGGCAAAAGTAATCATCTTGGATTCGCTACACGCCTTGGTAGTTTGTAACATTTGTTCTGAATAATTTCTATGTATCGGCCGTCTTATGTACAAACTTTGTAACTAATCGAGTACGTTATTACTTATTACTCTTGTCGCCTATGTGGTTTTTACTACATCAAATTCGTGTAAATAAGATCTACCTGGGCTCTGAATAAAAATACATATACATCATATTTTTGCAACAACAATTCTTAACGAATGGGGACTGGTAAAATCCATATTAGAGCTTTCCGTTAAAGGGGTTTTTAATTTCTCTGTTTGGTAGCATTTTGGGGTCGATGTATCATTACAGTACATCGAAAATGTTGTTTCTGATGTGGCAACTTTTTGATTATTAAACTAGTACAACCAGCCATTAGTAGTCGCATGGATAGTGCATTCATTAATCATTTAAAGCATTTCTATTCCCATAAAAACTTACCCTGATCTAGCCTGTCGAGCCTGCAGTACTCTGTTTTTTGAGAATTTATGGTCTGAAATTGTGTCTTATATCAGCGACTTGTGTAATACAATACACTGAGTCATGTTCATGTTTCCACGATGTTGGTACCGGGTGATTTCAGCCTAGGTTCAGCATTGCCCCCTCCTCTGCAGCAACTCCGACCTGGAAGTCGTAGGGTTTGAGTTCAGACGGTGGCGGAATTTTCGACAGTCGCAATGTAGATACTTGGAGATGGAATTCCACCTTAGGAGGGGAATTCAACCGTTCAGTTGCTGTGATCAGTAGTTTTCCGTGGTTTCTCCAATCAACACGAGATAAATATCGTAGTAATGTCCTAAAAACGGTCCTAAAAACGGACCGCATACGATCTTTCCTCCAGCTTCGTTATCTTAATCTTACCTCTTACTTACACTTACATGCACTACACTACCAGACACGTCACGAGACCAGTAGAAAGCGTTAGAGCTAGTCCCGGCTGGGGTGTATAGTCTGTCCTTCTTAGGGCAGGTACTTTGCGGTGAGTTGAATATCCTCCGCAAGCCCACGTCTGGGCCCAGATCTCACCATCCAGCGGGGGAGGAACCCCCCCCCCCACCTCCCGGGATCAACGCATTCACAACTAGAGACCAATGGAGATGGCAGTTGCTGTGCCTCAACACATCAATTAATCAATGGAAGATTGTGGGAGAGGAGGTTTCTCTGTACTGTTGATGTTTCGAATCACCGAAGGTTAGATTTGATAAATACACTGATAGTTGAACTTTATCACAAAACTTAAGAAAATCTCACATTCCTTCACCTTCATTTCTACACGTTTAAAGTGTTGAAAAATTTGTTTTCGTACAATTTAAAATGCTGTACATTAAATTCGAAGCTACTTCATTCCCATTGATAATAAAGAAATTCAGAGTAAATAGTGATGATCTTTGAATTGAAACATAAATAATTATAGCTTTAATCTTGACCGTGTTCGACAACTCCCTTTGCCAATAAGTGTATTGACGGTTGCTATACAAGAATGTCTCTTCTTTTAGTTCAGTGAGTATCACCACATATGTCGCCATAAAAACGTTTCCATATTCATTTGGCAGTGGATATGCCGTAATGGGTGGGTTACAAGCGAATTCCCGGGATAACTAAACCAGAACCCGTCAAATCCTATTAGACCCTCTAAGTCCCCTGTTAGCACCCGGGTTGCCCCCTGCTCGCCAATGGACCTGGGGGACATGAGCTGAGTGGGGGTGACGGATTTGGTGGATACACAGCTACATAATGCAACGCTTTCGTAATGAAATGCCATGAATGTGTCACGTCTATTGTGCCTCTGGGAATAATAGAGTTCTTGATTTATGATTGTGTTCACGGTGCTTATTGGTTTCTAATTGAATTTTGGGACGACTTTTAATATTTCACTAGTGGCTTGCAACAATAGTTCTGAACCAAAACAGAAAAAAGTTATTTTTCAAAGCATAGAATGAGAATTGCTTAAGAATAAATAAAATATTCTCGAATAACATAAGTTAAGACAACTAGAATTTAAGCAATAAGTTAAATATTGAAATAGTTTTAACGAATACTACAACAGCATAGTATACTGTATATACAATACACTTTATACAATTTTTTATATGCCAAGAATATCAAAAAAGTAGCTGTTACATAACGCAACACGTGAATAGCACATATTTAATGGTTGACGGTCTCTTCTGTGGAGACTTCTTGTCGCATTGTAGTATGCAGCGCATTGTCCTAGTACGACCATTCAGACGGTAGACAGTGCGAGACTAGGTGAAATAATGAAATCAAATAATGCACTATTCAGTCAAATTCAAAACTTTTTGATTCTCTTGATATTTTTCATAAATTTATAACGAAAATGTCGACACGACTTACATTGCCGGAGTTCATATTTTCCAGTCAATTAGTATATTTGAAATTACTAATACAGGTTTTTTCGCGTTTCTGGGTACCCAACAGTACCATCTACATGACCGAAGGCTGCGTAGTTTTCTTTCAATTTCTGTGCATTGGAAATAAGTTGAGGCCTTTAGAATGATTTGTGAACATAATCTTCTCGAGAAAAATATTTTCCTGGAAGTTGTCTTAACTAATAATTTAGGCTGCTTGGTAGTATGATTTTCGTACTTCAAAACGTTGTTCTTACAACTTCTTTGTAAATCTGGAGTGACTTTTAATTCAGCCAACATATATTTATTGTAAAATATGAAACATTTGTTTACTTTATTACAACTTATTAGGACTTTTATTTTAAACTGTTCCCGTAGCAGATAGAATTTAAACTAGAGGTGTTACATAATGGTACAGACTTTCTCGTAGAAAATTTTTCTAATTTCCTTACTGTGGTCTAACTTTAAGGTCTTGATAAATTCTCTGGTCAGATACCATCTATCGTACCCCAGAGTACATTTTTTGTACATTTTCTCAACTTTTCAGTTTTCTAATAGTATAATCGAAATATTACTACAAGAATACTAAAAAAAGAGTAAAATCTCGTCCAAAATATAAATTTTCATTTCATTCATTCAATTTTCATTCATTTGCAGACGTTTTTAAGAAAATGGCGATTAAGCATTACTATAAATGCGAAATTTAAAGCTCTTTTTCACAGGAATCTATTGAGTTTTTGAAAAACTTCATTCGAAGTCCTTTCAAGCACTTCCACTCACAAATGTAATAAAGAATACAAAACGATGGAAATGTGCATATTAATGGCGTGAGAGATATTTCAAAAACTTACATATGTGTAATTTTTGAAAAAACAAATGAATACGCCAAAATGAACTTTACGTCATAATAAACAGTGCAATTAGCACTATCTATTGGAAAAATTTGGAGCCATTGTTGAGAAAATGGCGTTTAAGCGTTTCTGAAACTGCAAAGTTTTGTGTTCATTTTTACAGAAAACTTTTGAATTTTAGAGAAACTTTATTTGACATTATTTAAAGCACATGCCCTCATAAATATAATAATGTAATGAAATCGCCTTTAATTTAAATTTTACGGACGTGAAAGACATGTCAAAAAATTTCATTTTTGAAATTATTGACAAATAAAAGAATAGAACAATATGGAGTTTATGTCACGGAATAGGTTTTTTTGGCACTAACCTAACTTAAAATTTAAAGAAAAAGTTTGGAGCCGTTTTTGAGAAAATCTTGTTTTTGTTATTGTTTAAAATTGCAAATTTTGCTCGTACTATTGCACGAAAACTACTAAAATTTCAAAAAAAAGCTACATGATCTAAGTGAAAGAACTATTTACGCACAACAAAATTCAATTGAAGAAAAAGCCATGTCTTCAATTTTGTACTTGTAGGAAGACGCCGGAAAAATTCAAGCTTTTGCAATTTTCGAAAATTCAAAGTTAACCGTGAAATTCTGACCTACGCCACATTTATAAGTGTATTTTGCTCTTATCTTACAAGAAATTTAAAGAAATATTTGGAGCCGTTTTTTATGAAAATTTTGAAAATGTCCGGGGGACGGTATGTAAAGTACCCCCAAATTTTAAAGAATGTTTTTCAAAATGTCAAAGCTTCAACTAGAGCCAGATCGACATAGAACTCTTCAATTAGGAAAAGATCTTACTTTTGGTTTAGATGCTAGTAGTGTTCACAGACGGACGGACGGACGGACGGACGGACATTTTGCTTCCAATTGGTTTTTCAGCATCCACAAAACAAGGATTCTGGCTACACCACGTGTTAGACAATTTTTTTCTCTTAATATAGCAACTGATTTCATGCACTTTTGCGGCACCAGAGCCCGGCAATGAATTTTTTCTGCCGAAAATCCACCGTTTTTTCGCGCAGCATTACATAACTTTCTCTATACTACGCATATTACTATGTATATTACTCCGTATATGAGAAAGTAAAAACAGAAATAAATGAAACTAATCATATTCACCCAATTAAAGATACATGTAAATAAGAAGTTACATCCCAATTATTAATTATTTTTTTAAAAAAACTATTACAATTTTTGTCTTTTTTTTCAATTGATTTCTGCAGTTCTGGAGGTTTCAGCATTATTATGAGAATTCATGAACTTGTATCACTCATGCCCTTTCGAAAATAAGATTTTTTAAAATTATAAACTAATGCCAAAATATACAAAAAATGAAGTAAATGTTTCATAATCAAGATAACCTACGCATAACTGTATCAGAAGAATCATTTTTCCAGAATAACAGATAAACAGAACTGCTAGAGAGACTGGCTGTACGCTGAACAAGAGGTGCCACAATTTTTTGAACTCCATTGAAATAATAATTCAAAAATAAATTTAATGATGTTTTGGAAATTATTTTTTTTACTTGCTTGTCTTACTTTGTAAGAAGAGAAAGTGTAATCGTGCGCCGATAAACTGCGATTTAAAAAAAATACTCGTATTTTGCGGGGCTCCGGTAACGAAAAAGTTATTCAATTTTGTTTCTAAATATAGTAAATCACGTCATTAACTCGTGTGTACTCAGAAGCCATTTTTTGTGGGTCCCTGTTTCTGAAAAATGACTGACGGCAAAACGTCTGTCCGTGCGTCTATCTGTGGTCAAGCCACTTAAACCGTTCAGACAATTTTCTCCAAAATTAATATTCCTCGATCGATCGCAATAAACTCGCTGCCCAGCGAGTTTGAAACAGATATTTTGATATTTTTTGGGGGAATATACATGAAGTCTCAATTTACATGAAGTCTCAACATTTTCAAAATACTCTCAAAAACGTCGATTCTGTTATTAAATTTGTCTTCACATAGCGTAAACAGCGTTTAAAAAAATGATTTTTCCTTAACGAAATATGTTGTTAAAGGCATCTTCAAATAAGGCTGTGTTCAATTTTTCAAAAATATGAGTAGTTTTCACGTAATTTTGAGTGAAATATAGACCATGTTTTAAGAAAGTGTTTTCTTAAAAGCGGCTCCAATTCTTTCTTTAAATTGTCTTCTCATTTCTAAATTCTTTCTAAATTGTCTTGGATCAAAGAAGGGTAAAAACATTGGAGGTGGTCCCATTTTCGGTAAACTCTCTGCATTTTCAAACATTACAAAAAGTTAAGATTGCAAAATTACTGTATTGAAGATAAAGATTTTTATCTTAAATAAAATGTTCTAAACATTGAGATTGCGCCCGAATAGGTGGTTTGGTTTTGTGGGACATCTTCGTAATGTTGATAGTTGTTATGGTAATTCTGCCTACCCCAACCGTGCCCGCTCTTGGAGATTCTATTTGGACTTTTGTGACTTTGGCTAAGAACTGGTAATTCTCCTTGTGAGGACGACAGTGCTCTCATTATTGTGCATCTTTTGGTTATATGAACCGAAGCTTTATTAGCAGTACGATCTGGAATTCTGAATTGTATCAAGTGAACAATAAACATTTGTTAACTGTTTATTCTTTTGAGTGCATTTTCTGGACATAAGTCATTAGTGCCGTATGTGTAGGGCGCGTTTTTATCGCGGGAGGGACGGTGACCTTCCGCCCTCTTGAATGACGAGATCCTTCGTCGACTACGCCGTTTTGGGGATTTTCCCTCAACCAGGTATCTCCCACCAGCGTGGCACTGACTCTGCCGGGACAATCTCTAAGCCGTCACCGGTCTCCCGACATGTGTGGTAGTGTGTGCGTGTACACGTGTAAATAATGGTTGAGAATAGGAAAAGGAAGAGGAAGGAAATATCAGTTACGCATCCCGTTTGTTAGGACATTGCTCCGGCATTCGTCGGGTGTTTTTATCGGAAAAACCACGAAAAATTACCAATCAGAGCAGCCGGTCGTCAGAATTCTCCTCCATACAGCGACTAAATTCGACTTCGATGACATGCTAGTATCGAAAATCATGCCACTGTCGGGACTCGAACCACAGGATCTCCCGGTCAGATTAATACAAATTATAAACAAATTCTCAAAAACTGCGCCATACTTTCTCTTCAAATTATTTCCATTGTAGAACAAAGGACGCTTAAAATAAGGTCGTAAATCTCATTTTCGTTGAACTACCTGAATTTTCGAAATTTTTCGAAGTTAGAAAGTATGTGAGAAAATATGTGCTGTTTTATCCCCACTAGTTTTTGATACATTACATAGATACTTTATCATTTAAAAATTTGTTATAATACAAGTTTATTTGTATAGCATCATTAATCTTTAGTATTCTTCTTTAATGCCTCTTTCATATCTTAGATCTGAACTTATATTCAGAGAAAATAGTGATTCGTGTGACAGCCTTAATCAGGAGGTATCCTTTTTCTAGTTTACCCTTTCATTATAACGTCCAGACTCCACACTAACCAGAAAAATACTGTTATCTCTACCTTTTTCCATCATTTGTACGCAAACAAGACCAATGAACTTCAAAATAAATTTGGAAGTTTAATTAAAGCTACTAAATTATTGGCTTGTGTAAAAATTCTGTTATATTGTCAAGACATGGGAGATATTAAAATAATTATTTAGACCACAACTGTTAATTTTCCTTTCAAGAAGCTTTCTGAAATATTGATATGATTAAAAAAATACAGAAAATAAGTTTACACAATCGAAATATTAATTGAAGCCTCGAATCAAGGGAAAGAAAATATATAAAATAAACAAAAGGCAAGTAATATGAGAAACTTATGTGGTAGATTATTAGAAAATTAAAAACATCAGATAAAATGGATCTTAGGAACAAATCATGTTTTAAGTACAAGTCTATTGAACTATTTACAAATGTCCTACGAACATTTTCTTCATTAAATAAAGCAAATTTTCGTCTCCCCAGGTCTCTAGTCAAGTTTGAAATGGAGACGAATGAAAAGTTAAGACGTAAGAAATCTCTAAGAAATGCTTGTTGCAAATAATTGAAAAATTAAAAACATCAAATTAACATTAAGGAAGGATTAGGTATAAATGTCCTGAATTATTCGCAATAGCCCATCGAAAACACCACCCGTCGAAAACATGTTCGTCCCCGTACCAGTTCCGTCAAGTCCCAACAAGGCCTGCTGCAATTGCCAGAGTTCCCAGAGCCCCACACTCTCGCTGCAGCGTTGGACCCCTTGTCCCTCCCCCTTCCACCCCCGTGTCGCGTCCCCCGTCCCCCATCCACCCCTGTCGCCGCCGCCGCCGTCCAGCATTATGGAGCGGAATAACTGCATTACCGTATCTGACCGCGCTTAATGGATTGCACCGAGCTACCCCTCCCGTTGCGTCTCCCCTCCCCTTCGGCGAGGAGGAGGGGGGGTAGGGGCGTGGGCGGGCCACTTCCGGGTGGGGTGGGTCGGGGAGAGAGGACGGGAGCGGGCGCGTCAGCGTTCAGTGTCGAACCGACGCGGGACGCGCTGGCGTTAATAATGGGCGGGCGGGCGGGCGAGCGAGCGAGCGAGCGGGCGGGCGGGCGATGGTCAATGGGCGATGGGCGATGGGCGCTTGGTAGCGCTCACGGGCGATTGCATACGCGAGCGACGCGTTGACGGTTGCGCTGAAGATCGCGGGAAGGTGAGTTGGAGCGGGGAGGGGCGAGGTAGCGCGGGCAGCCAACGTGACGACACGCATGGGCAGATGGGCGGTGCCGCGCTGTGGAACATATGCGCGGGACTGAGCTTTGCGAATTTTCCGCTCTAGTTGAACGGATCTCGTAGCTTTCGCGATGCACTGCGCGTGGCGGTGTTGGATTAAACGGGAACGTTTGTCAATAAGCAGTGTCACTGGCAAAGATAAGTGTTACTGTGGGGCGTTTGAACGAAACAAGTATGCAATGTTTTAATATTTTTACGATTTTGTTCATTATTGTTATAAGTCAGAAATCCATTGGAGTAGCCTGCTTACAATCTTTTATCTGGTTTTTGAATAAATAGAAATTAAAGGACAAAATTATGCTTATTTCTTAAAATGTGTTATCCAACAACTAGGAAGCCTCAGTTATATCACCGAAAGTAAATGGTTTTAGCTGGAAGGTCATTGCATTAGGTGTTACTAAGTATACCGTCGATTTCTTGATAGTAGGCCGTTTACCCATATGCCAGTTCCAAATATATCTTTTTTTATTAAACGTTTATTTCAAATCTGTTCATATATGAGAACAAAAAGTAAGTTTGTTGACTAGAGTTTCATGTTCAAGCCACTATCAAAGGCAGTATACGATGATTATGAATAGAATATGAATGGAATGGAAGTATATTGTTTATACGATTCTGATGAATATTATACCCTATCATCACAACTAAGGCTTGATCGTATATATCTTTTATTTTATCAAATAACTGCAATCGAGATAATCATGAAGTACTTGAGAGAAAACAAAGTCAAAAAACTAGCACTGATAACGTTTGTCAAATAGATATTCTGTGCCAATCGAAATGGCGCACCAATCCGTTCGGTTTGCAGCCCATTTCACCAGCTGCCCGTATCCTCCCTGCACGCGAGGCAAACCGCGGTTCCGAGCGCGTGCCCTTTGCCCTTCGCCTGCGCGTCTGGAAGGGCGCGCCCTTTTTGCGTGGGGGCGCGGCCGCGCCCAGCGGGATCAGCCCCAAAGCCTCCCCGCCGCGGCCCTTAGGCGAGTAGCCCTCTCCCTCAATCAGCCCTTGCCCCGATCCGAGGTTTTGACGCTGCCGGAACTGCGTCGCAGCGAAGGTTCGCCCAAGTTCCACTGCTGCAAAGCGATGACGAGACCTCGAATGACAAGGCAAGGGAAATGTATGTGTGCGAGAGTCATCTAAAAGTGGTGGAAACTATTATTTCTTCCTCAGTAATACGGGTCAGGTACGACAGTTTAAAATGCATAATTGGAAGATCTCAATATGTACTAATTTTATTTTCCTTCTTCCTCTTCTTCTCACTCCTATTCTTCTCTCTTTCTCACTCTTCTTCTTCCTCTTTTCGTCTTCTTTGTTTTTAAGGTCACCGTCTCCCAAACCGTGTTTCGCGGAACCTTAGGGTCCTTAGGTATGAAAATAAAACTTGCATTTTCAACTGAAGACTTAGAGAGTTCTGTTGCTGAACATAAATTGAATTAATACTTGCTGAATGATGAATATTTAATAAAGACACACTCATAATACAAAAGAATTGAAAATCGGCCATTAGCAAGCGACCATAGGCAAGAGACATGCTACTGGCTTATCGAGTTTCAGTTTTCAAATTTAGTACTGTAGTCCATGGATTTTAAGAAAACTACGAACATTTTCTTAACTATGGTCACTATTGGTGATTTACCTTATTTATCTGGAGACAAACGTGTAGAATAGATTATCATATGGATCTCAACCTAGTGGTAAAGCATTAATGTACAATTTTGTAATTGACGAACTCATTAACCATTCTAGAATCTCGAAACTGGATAGCACAAGAGAAAATAACGGATTAAGCTTTTGCGTTCATAGTCCGCATTTCGTAAAATTCTCAGTGTCTGTCAGCTTCACCTTCCTGTCATTCATGAAGATGCAAGTTTTCTCATTCAACCCTTGAAATTAGGCAAAAACATGTGAAAGTTTTAAATAAAATACTCGAGGAGAGCAATAAAGTATTCTGAGTGAATCGCTTTTTCAATTCCACCCACCAAAATTTGTTCGCTTATAGGAAACTATACGTACGTAGGATGCCCATCAGCAACTTCCCTGAGCAGTCGGTTTTCATTGAACCATTCTAATTTTTGTGCCAGAGCACTCCGAGAATGACGTCAGCGCCGATCGAAGCTCGACCATCGCGAACAGGCAGTCGCAACACGGCGTGGGCTCCTCTGGTGGAAAAATTAATACACGAGCTTTCTCGGAAGCTGCGCCGCTTTGAGGCTGACAGACTGCGCTCTGGACGCGGTCTCCGCTGCTTCCAGGAAGAGCGTTGAATTTTGCAACGCGCAGGCAGCGGCATGTCGCCGAGCGGGCGAGCGCGCAGTCGTCTTTGGGCGATCCACCTCAAAGGACGCGTCCGGGGCTCAGCCGAGTAAGTGACGTCGCGACCAGTGGAAAGCTTCGGCGGCGGGACGGACGACGCTGCTGCCTGATTATGTGCTAAAGAAGCCCGTCCCGCCGGGTGCCGCATAAAAGAGTAGGTACTGGGTCGGATTTATACTTTACGAGACACAATGTATGACCGAATGGAGTCCCTAATAGTATTGAAAGATGGAGCACAAGTTACCAAAATTAATATGAAAATAAAACAATTTTCTTTGCAATTTTAATAATTAATATTAAAATAATAAATACGGTATACATTTCATTTAAGAAAATGATTGTCGAGATTCTAAATAAATAAAATAAATAAAGGAAAAATAAAATTAAACATTATAATAACACAAAAAATTAAATAAAAATAAATAAATACACAGTAAAATTATTACATAAAAATTTAATAATGTTCCGAGATGAGAAATCTAGAGGCCAGCTGTTCTGACAGTCGTTTTCGTGTTTTGCTTCGATAAATTGCAGGCAGGTGTCCAAGAGATGCTGAGACACGCGCCTGCGATATGGAATGTATTGTGTCCCGTGCAACATCATCTCCCATGTTCCTCCCACAAGGCAAGGAACTCGTGGCATTCAGCTTCGATACCCTCTTGTTTTGCTTCGCCTTAGAAGCAAATTGACGGAGATTGTGTTATTAGTCTCATGAAGTCTCCTGGAAGTGGGTTTTCGGAAGCTATTATTCTGTGACGCTCCATCACAATTATTCGTAGAAGTTCTCCTGTTTACTAGAAGATGTTAAACAAAGAAAATACAAAGATGGATTTAGATTGCGATAGAATTGAGAATTCCGTAATTGTTTCTTGGAACACTTATCTCTTGGAGTCAAGTTCGAAGGTAATTTGCCAAGAAGAGATTATTATTTAACATACTCACGAGCTTCCATAGAAAGCCTAATACGAAAGAAGAGGGTATTTCATACAATTAATTGATCATTACTGCGGTGGGGTAACCCGCGAGATTCTGAGAAAACCAACCTGTAATCCGCTGTGACAAGCAAAAAGTTTACAACCCACAGCCAGGATCAACTTATACCTCTGAATTCATCTGCATTGTGCTTCACCTAGCATTTATGCTGAGTAAATGACTACAAAAAAAATTAAAAGGAATGCAAATGACGGAGAAATCGAAGAAGCAAGATAGAACCTGCTGACAGAAGCCCCCGTGATGATGCAAAGGGTGAAGATGAAGTCTGCTGGAAATGATCCCTCCGATGGATAATAAACTGAAAATATCTGACATTTCTTTAGAACTTTTAATACGCTATCCATTAAAAACACTAAATGTGCTACTATTACAATGAGAATTACTTCTCAGGAGTCAACTGTCAAAAATTTGAAATTTTATAGATGAAGATATGAAAAAATTGCTATCTTTGGTGATTGATTATTTCGTATTTTCGGGCACAACAACTGATATAGTCATTAGTACCGCAAGTGTAGGGTATTTTTTCATCACAGGATGTGACGGTGTTCTTCTCTCGCTGGATGGTGTGATCTGATGCCGACCTACAAGGCAACTTGCGGATGGATCTAGTTTTCTCCCACCATCGGGGAACCGCCCCAGTCAGGGCAAGCTTTCGATTGGTCTCGCGACGTATGTGGTAGTGTAGTGCATGCAAGTGAAGTGTAAGTGTGTGTAAGTAAGAGATGAAGATAGGGCAAGGAAGAGGAAGGAAACATCGCGCGTGATACGTAACTAGTTTGTGAGTGTACTACTGCGTCATTCGCCTTGTATTGATCGCAGAAACCCTGAGAAACTGCCGTTCAGAGCAGTCAATCGCTAGAATTATTCTCCAGACAGCGGCTGAACCCGGCCTAGCCATGAAGCTAGTGTCGAGAAAACCTACCACTGTGGGGACTCGAACCCAAGGGTCTTCCAGCCAGGGGCACTGTTGTGACATCAGCTGTTGCCCTAAACCATCTCATCCGGTAATTAACAACTGTATGAAAAGCGCAATATGCATCACGCTGCAACATGCGTCATGCGATACCATCT
This sequence comes from Teleogryllus occipitalis, assembly GCA_011170035.1. NCBI lineage: Eukaryota > Metazoa > Arthropoda > Insecta > Orthoptera > Gryllidae > Teleogryllus > Teleogryllus occipitalis. Next base: position 3,094 of record BLKR01015276.1, on the reverse strand, counting down.
ATACAAATAAAAGTGAATTCAACGATGTGAAACCGACATCTATACCACAAAAAGTAGCATATAAATAGATATGATATTTTTAAAGGCTCTTCTTCAGGATTGTCGCTGCGTCCTTGCAAAGTTTGGTAAAGGCAAACACAACCCAAATGCGGAAGGTAAATAATTTAAATAATATGTCGGTAGATAACACCGCTACCATTTGTTTCCTCTCGCTTAGATCTCGTGGTTCCTAATATATTCCGCCAGAGCGCAGTAGTGCTGAAGCAAAACTTGTACCTAATTTATTTGCTAGAGGTCAGTAGCGGTGCAGAAGATTAAAAAATTCATCTAAGAGCAATGTGTTGTAAAATAAAATGAAAGACAGTTATAGTACTTTATTCAAATTTGAAGTAATTACGTTAAAAATAAAAATATTAAACACCGTAGTTTATATAAAACTAATCTTTTCCCTCATTTGCAAGGATTCAATATGAAGAAAGCCCGGGCAATGCTGGGTATTTTGCTAGTAGTACGTAACTCACGAAACTGCATCAAAGACTTTATCTTCGCTCTGCTGAATATTCCACCCCCATAGTATAGAAACGCTCTGAATCTTAGAATAAATTAAAAAGTAGATTGATTAACATCCTATGTAGGTAATTGCACAAATATTACCTTCCCAGTTTGTAATAAGCGCTTAGCTATCTTGAATGTTTACCCATATTGCACCGATGCTATACAATATATCGCAACGTTAAGGACCTGACCGTTGAATGTTGGAACTCGGTACAAAGTTATTTTGACATTTGAATCAGAGATTTTCAAAAAACTCAATGTGTTTATGCGAGTCCAACTACCTCTCAGTGGTAGTTTTCGACAAACTGACTGGCTGAGATGACTCAGTGGCAACATTTTTTCTTATGCAGCGTCTCTGATCGGGAAATCCTTGGATTCGAGTCCTAACAGCGGCAGAATTCAGTCGCTGCGCTGTCTCGAGAAGAAATCTAACGCTGGCTGCTCTGATCGCGGTTTCTTCTATCACGACCAAATGCGCAAATGCTGGAGCAGTACCGTAACAACAGGGGCTCAATCATTCATTCCTCATCCTTGTCCGTGTGTGCATGTCCCAAACTACCTCTCATGTCGGGAAATTAGAGTTTATCCCGGATAAGGCGATGGACCGGGAGCGGTAGCTCAGTGCATCAATTGATGTCACAGCAGCATCTCTGACCGGGAGGTTCTAAGTTCGAGTCCTGACGGCGCACGGTGTGTAATTTCGGCCATCTAGGTGGACATAATTCAATTTTCCAAAGTACTCAAATGAATTAAGTTGGGTATTTGTTTGATTTTAGAATGTCCATAGTGTATGAATTGGGTATTGTTTTTCTTCTGCTTCGCTTGAGGCGGCAGTAGAACAAGTTCAAACTTGCACGATCTCGCGCTGACACCGCGCGGCTCTATCAGTCGCATTTCAGTACATCTCGTGTTGGAGACCAGTGCTCATCGCCTTCTACTCACAGAGAAGTAGGGATTAAATAATTGTATTTTTAGGTGTTTCTTCTTTTTATTAGTGCCTAAAGATAAGCAAAAAGTGTCTGCGACTGCCCGTGCGGGTGTTTTGAAAAATTAAGTAATTTTAGTTCTACTTTCGCGCCATTTTACAAATGTATCTAGACTTTTAATACAGAGTTTACTGGAGTTGACGTTTGTGACTATATAGGTATTAAACCTTAGTCATTTGACTATGTGAATCATGAAAGATCAGCTGCGCATCCCTGCGCACTCACGAGTTTTTAATTTTTTTCGCGGTGGTGTGCTTGATTTCACGGAGGACGCTATTTCATGTATGGTGTGAAAGCTCCACGGAAGCAAGGTATGACGCCGAGCTATCGTATGTTTTATACAAATTAGGTGAGGAAACTAGTACCGACACTTCAATCATGCCCATAAAAATTCAAATTAAAAATGTTTGTCAGTTTATCATCAGAAAATGGAAAAAATGTGCGAGGCATAAACAGCGTTTTCTAGAAAATTACTCATCGTGGTTGCAGGAAGACATCAAATTTTCAATACATTTATTGACAATTGCTCCAAATACATCACAATTAGATGATACTACTAGAGGCGTTGGCCGTCCAGTTAAGTAATTTAGTTCGTGTGGCCCTAGAGCTAAAGGACGGAGAGTAAAACAGCACTTATGTTTGTCCACAAAAGAATTGGGAACAGCTACCGGAATAAAATTAAGGAATGAAGGAAAAAGAGATTCTTCGAACATAGTGAAGGAACTTGTACTTGCTTCTCCTAATAGAGGCACAAAAATTAAGAAAGTTCGAAGATCGTTGCATCAGGAACCATCTTTACTCTCTCCAGAACAAGCACTCGCTCTAATGGTGAGTACGAATTTATCTACTCTGTAATATTTACGAATACGAGAGCAAGCCGAAAAAACAAATTGTAAATTATATCCACCGTATTACAGAGTTAAGGAAGCAAAAGTCATCAGGAGGAGTGAAAGAGACAGAAATATCGGCTGAGATACCACATCAAGAAAAGACACAAACACTGATCTCATGAACAGGATTCTCATAACATCGGATCCATACATTGCAAGTCTACAGAGATCTCCAAAACCAAAAAAGAAGAAATACAATCAAGAAATTGTTAATTTGCTAGACATTGATCAACAAGACCCTGAAGAAGTACATGGCATCACCTCATCCGAGGATTCATCGGATGGCGACTGAACATAGTACTAGCATGTAATAATTCTCTTTTACTCTAATTCTTTAATTTGTTTTCATAGTGGCTGATCTACAGGTATATTTTTATTTTCTTCTTGAAATATTAAAAATTAATATTGAAAATAATTAGTTACATTTATTTACTGTATATACATTATTTTAAGTTTTATTGGCGTTTTTCTGTGTCAAGTCGTGAAATGCGCGATTTTTTATTATTGAAAAAAATAGTTGTAGTCAAAATATTTTAACAAAACTTGTTCCATGTATGAGAATTATCATTTATTTTCAATATATGTTAGCTAGAACAGTAAATAATCCATACTTTTGTAGTTTCTGAATTAAGTCCACCTAGATTGCCAAAATTACACACTGTG
>BLKR01015275.1:0-87050 GCA_011170035.1 Teleogryllus occipitalis | reverse complement strand
TCACATCGCAGTGGTCACTTTGCTAGTGCTAAGAGAGGCGAGTGCAGTGAAACGACTAACGAATAGTCACTTAGTTTCTTACAAAGTGCTAAACACAAAATTTAATCAGTGCGACCAGTACGCGTTCAAAAGTATATGCTCTGGTCTCGGCCAGAGCATTTCCCAGTGGACTACCAAGTGATTAACGCGCATAGGCTAGTGTCCTCCACGTTATCACAGTGTACATGGATCCAAGTTCTACAGCGGAAGCAATTAAAAATGCTCTAGACGCGTTAAACAATCCAAACGGTGATGTAAACCCAAATATGGAAATGACCGAGGGCACTCCATCCGCTCAGCAACAATCAGGAGATCTTCAAACGCAACAAAACCGCCAACTTCAGGCAGAGCAACAATGGAAAATGATGCAAGACCAACAAAAGCAGTTTCTACAATACATTCATGAGCAACGCATAATTATTCCGCAGTTGCAACAATATCAAAATTTTCAACATGTTCCGCAGATCCAGCATTCTTCACTATTGCAGCTAAGTAGCCTACCCCCTCAACAAAATGTAAGTAGTGAATCAAATATTATGGAAAAGAACCCTGCTAAAAGACCAAGAACTTACGATTCTCGTGATATGTATGGCGTGCCAGTTGCTAACAGATATGAAATATTAACGGAAGATGAAACTCCAAATGAACCAGTTAATGTTACCCCAGTAGTGAAAATCCCTCCCATACATGTGTTAGGTAAAAACTATAAAATAATATTAGATGATATCAAGGCAATAGCAAAAAACGACTTTTCTACTAGAACACACCAGAATGGAATCAAGGTTTTCTTCACCGATATAGACGACTTTAGAAACTATAAGAAATTTTGTGAAGATAAATCAGTGTCATTTTATACATACAGGGACCCTTCGACGAAAATCTTTACAGTTATGCTTAAGGGAGTACCAGAATCTCTTAAAGAAAGTGAAATATATGAAGAATTCAAAAGGCTCAATTATCCAGTAATTAAAGTATGTAGGTTATATAATAAACAAAGACAACCACTACAAACTTGTGCTATGGACTTATCAGAGACTGAAGAAGCAAAATCTATCTACAATGTAAACAAATTCATGAATTGTATCATTCAAATTCAACCTAGGGTCAAACGTAATTCACCTGTACAATGTAAAAATTGTCAGTCATTCGGACATTCTCAAGCTAATTGTCACGTAACTTCCAGGTGTGTTCGTTGTGATGGAGAGCATCACTATTCTAAATGTACCGTTCCCAAAAATGCCAAACCGATTTGTGCTAACTGTGGCGAGGGGCACACAGCAAATTATCGTGGCTGCCGTGTGTACCAAGAAGTTCGTAGGTCACGGGCAGCATTCCTTTCAGAGAAAAATCTCGGTAAATCGCACCAAGCAACTGAAACACGTGAGCAACCTCCTATTCTTTTAAATAACGAAAACTTTCCCGGGCTCCCCCAACGCAAACTAACAGCTTGGCAAACAGCACGGCCACCTACAAGCCCACAACCTCAAATTGACGTAATTCAACTTGTTAATACAATAGTAAACCAAGTAATTTCAGCTATAATACCCCAAATTCAAAACTTAGTGCAGTCGTTAATGCCAATCCTTCAAAATGGCAAATAAAAGCCAAGAACTAAAAATATTAAACTGGAACGCCAACGGTATCAAAAGGCAGCAGATAATATTTGAACAATTCATGCATCACTATAAAATTCATATCGCGTGTGTTACAGAAACACATTTAGTGCTAAATGAAAAATTTAAAATACCAGGATACAAAATATACAGAAACGATAGAACCTCAGAAGTGGCTTCAGGAGGTGTAGCCATACTAGTTTCGAACAAATTAAAGCATCAAGCGATTCATAGCCCAAATTCCCCAGAACTCGAAACAACAGCCGTAACAATAAATATAGATAACAATAATTGCGAAATAATTGCAGCATATAAACCACCAAATAAAAAATTCCCATTAAAAGCTTATAATGAAATCTTTAAAAACAATACCAATAGTATATTATTAGCTGGCGATTTAAACAGTAAAAATCAAATATGGGGATGCAATACCACTTCCAGCCACGGTACAAAATTATTTACCTACGCAGTATCCAAGGATATTCATATTTTGGCCCCCCAATATCCAACACACTATTCTTATAACAGCAATGTTATTCCGGATATACTAGATATAGTATTGACAAAAAATCTCAATTTGCCCTTAACTCAAACAGTGTTGCCCGAACTAGACTCGGATCACTCCCCAGTAATTATCAAAATAAACTGCTCCAATTCGCCGCTGGCTCAATTAATACAATGTAATGAAAGCTTGGGACGAATTAATTGGAATAAATTTAAGGAGCTAATTGACACCAATATAATATACCCTAGCCACATCCAAACTAATGATGAATTAGATAAGCAAGTACTGGATATAACTCAATCGATACAGAAAACTATTGAACAATCAACAACAAAATGTCCCGCAAATGTTAAAACACGAAAACCAATACCATTGAAAATAGTAAATCTAATCAAAACTAAACATAACCTTAGGCGATATTGGCAAACAACCAGGAGACCAGACCTGAAGGTAAAATTAAATAAAATTTCCAGAATAATAAAATGCAGACTAGAACAATTTCGTTATTCCGAATACCAGAACATAATAAAACAAATTCATCCTAACAGCAGACCAATGTGGTCTACAATCAAACGAATCACCAAAGAGAAAGTAGAAATCTCAATTCTAAAAAGCGATTCAGAAATCGCATATTCAGATAAAGACAAAGCCAATTTATTAGCCAAACACTTTCAGAAAACTTTCACTCCAAATCCAATTTACAACAACCAGTACAACAATTACATTCTATCCGAATCAGCGAAACAAGTTGCAACTGTTCCAGAAAAAATCAAGTTTATTTCACCTTCCTAAGTCAGAAAAACAATCAATCAATTAAAATCTAGAAAGTCAACAGGATATGATAACATTAGTAATAAAGCCCTCAAAGCACTAACCAAGAAGGCTCTCGCGGCTCTAACTGCCATTTTCAATTCGGCATTTAGACTAGGCCATTTTCCTAAAAATTGGAAAACTGCTATTATCATCCCGTTCAATAAACCAGGAAAAGACCCACAAAATCCATCCAATTATAGACCGATAAGTTTACTTCCAACTCTTGGCAAATTATTCGAGAAACTTATATATACGCGTTTAAACAAATATGTATCAGAAATAAAGGCTATACCTAATACTCAATTCGGTTTTAGAAACAGACACTCGACAACGCACCAACTCCTGAGACTTTCAGAATTCATAGCCAATGCATTTCATCAACACAAACACACATTAGCAATATTTCTAGACATCGAAAAGGCATTTGACAAAATGTGGCACCCCGGACTACTATTTAAACTTCAACGCCTAGGTACACCAAACTACCTCTATAAAATTATTGACAGCTTTCTAGTAGATCGTCATTTCCTCGTAAGAATAAATTCTACGTATTCTTGTCAATGTCAAACTAGTGCCGGTGTCCCTCAAGGATCATGCTTATCACCTTTACTTTTCAGCATATTCTTATCGGATATCCCAAAGCCAGCTGATTCAGAAATCGCTCTATTCGCAGACGATACCGCTTTATTTACAGCCCACGAGGATATACTTTGCGGTTACGACAACCTTCAGAATGACTTAACAACTTACATCACCTGGTCTGAACAGTGGAGAATCAAAATAAACTCGCATAAATCCCAAGCAAAAGTCTTCACACTTCGAAGACCACCGACTCCGCCCCCCCTTAAAATTCAAAATTCAATAATAAAATGGCTCCCCAAACAAACTCCAGTTAAATATTTAGGACTAACGCTCGATTCGAAATTAACCTGGAAAGATCACATCAAAACAATTACAAATAAAACTTACGTAAAAATTGCTAAACTGTATCCTCTACTAAACTCTAAATCAGCTCTAAGTATTGAATGTGGAACTTCAATTTATAAATCGATATTACGACCAACAATCACGTATGCTTGCCCAATTTGGTGTAACACAGCTAAAACACATATTGAAAAACTGCAAATCATCCAAAATAAATGCTTAAGAAAAATAACTAAGGCTCCCTGGTTTATTAGTAACAAGCAACTTCACAGAGAATTACGAATAGAGTCAATACAAGAATACATACTAAAATCCTCTCAAAAGTTTTTCGATATTCTTTCAGGATCTCCAGCCACGCCCATTTTCAAACTTGGCAAAAACTACCCAAAACCAAACAGAATATGCTCACGATTTCCCAAGGATAAATTCAGACCTCCGTAAATACTCAGCGGCATTAGTTCCCAACATCTATTAATTTTACATATTAAATCACAAATATTTTATTTAAAGACGATTACCAGTATAAATTCCCTATCAGTATACTCTATTTTCAAAATTATACACTGAAAAACAGCCTGTAACAATCAGGACAAGTAGCGTGAGAAGGAATGACAAATCATTATATTGTAAAAGTTAACATCCCTGAAAGGCAGAAATGCCGAACAGGTGGAAATAAATAAAAAAAAAAGAAAAATAATAATAATAATAATTATTATTATTACTATTATTATAAAGCTATAAATTTAAATTGTTACTAGTTCATAAGATTTTAAAATAGTATTGTTGAAATTTAAATTGTAAACACATGCACAATAATGACTGAAAACCAAACTACAAGGCAACTCTTACATAATTTACCGTCTTAAAAGCCCAATCGCCCGTTACGGGATATTTAATGGCTAAAAATATATAAATGATAAATGCCGTTTCCGTTGCAAGAAAATTTTATTAACATATTAGCATTCTGGTTTCAGGCACATCTTTTATACGTACACTCTTAAAACATTCGTGCCATAAAAAACTTTTTTCTGATGTGGTAGGGATATTCGGATAGTTTTGTAGTTTTTGCATGGTCAGAATTTCCTTTACGAGAATTTTGGAGAACACGTTTTTCCTCTGAAGATGTTCAAAAACGTATTGAAATATGAATTATCGTCTAACCTTTGTTTAAACATGTGTAAAAAATCAGTCAACATACAAATTACTTATTTGTTCTTATGAGATTTTATACACATACGTTTTCAAATAATACATCTTAATTCACCATATTTCCTGTCGTAAACAACAAGTTTTAAGTTTTTAAGACTGGTTTGCAGGATTTTTTCTTCAGACAAGACTTTTCCAAAAGGAGTTTCGGAAAAGTCTCATAGTATAATAGTTTGCCTTTCACGCTTGGAGGAATGTGTCTGATTAAAACATCAACACTTAAACTGGGCTGAACACTTAAAAAATATTTTTAAAAATTCTGTATTTAAGTATCAAAATGCAAGAAAATGTGGACAAGGAAAAGTGAACATTCAAGGCACAACAAATCCTGAAATTGTAATTAATTAGTAAATTAATATAGTCAAAATATTGAAACCACATAATTCATTGAATATAAGAAGGCAATCCTGGGATATTTTCGCCCAATTACACTAAGTCTCGCACAGTGTACGAATGCATACATTAAAGTATTTAATAACAATTCGTGTCTCACCATCTGAATGTCGGAGTTGCCGCCTCTCAAGATGGAGATGCCCAGCTTCAAGGTGTTCATCACCATGTCGCTGGGAAGACCCTTGCAGGCAGATATGTGCAGGAGCACCATCTCGGCGACGCCCCTGTTGGCCAGTCTCGCTTGGTGGAACAGCAGCTTCTGCTTCTCCATCTCTTGCTCCTGGGGGATAGATGGCTTGGTTTGAGCGTACATACACAGAGCATTTAATTAACCATCGTAATAAAACTTGCCGGGCGAATAAGATATTCGCACATGATATTGGAATGTTTTTGATTAAGTTAATTTTGAAGGGAATACATTTTTTACGCTTTTTCTGAGATAATGAAAACCTCGCATGGTGTAACAAAATATAATTTAAATAGAATTTTAAATTTTAAAAGAAAACTATAATGTTTCGATACTTATATGTTTTTACATTCAAAAAATGTCTGATATTCTACGAAAAAATAATTTACTATGCTTTTTAATAATTATTATTAAATAATAATAAAAAACATAATTTGTGTATTTAAAACACTAAGGGAATTCGTTTAGAAAGAAGTTTGAGCTTTGTATTCAAGTGAATTTCGTGTTTTTTACTTTAAATGAAAGGTAGTGAACAACCATTGTGTTATCAGTAATATTAATTTAATTTTTTGCTGTGAATATCTAGCACTTTTGTAACTATTCTTCAGCTATTCCCTTTGTGAGAAGAAGAAGAAATTAATAAATTACTATTCTTGTCTGAGAGTCGTTTTTTGACTTCATTATGAAGTACTATAAGTCTCATTTACTCGGTGTCAGATACGTTTCTGATTATTTCGGAAATGTTTCATTTTCTTTATTTAGACATCAGAAGAAAAATTGTTTTAAAAATTCAAGCTCGTCAAAAAAGAAAAAAGGAAGCTTAGAGCATATATTAAAGAAAATATAATGAACCATCGCATGCTAAAGTAATATTACATTCAATGAAAATTAATCAAAAATAATTCGCAGAATTAAATGGCAATATCTGCTTGCATTGTTTTCGCAGATACGTCATTATTCTTAGAGATGCATGTTACCTACCATCAGTTTGTCCATTGTCCGCTACATCCAGCAGCAAAATAAAGGGGATTGGTGTTAGTAAGGCCCGTGAAGCATGTTAGTGTAATTTTGTACAGTGCAATAGCGTGTAGAAGCACAATGTATACGCTAAGCAATGATTTTGTAGAGGGCGCTCCTGCGTCAATTCTTACGAACGTTAGAGAAATATTGAAATAAGATATTCTACTTATTTATCGTCTTCTGAAGTGTGGAAGATAAACATTACAATGATGTATAATGGAAGTGTTTCCAACTTATCGCAGATCATTAAATTGTGCTGTAACTAGTCGTCTAAGCAATCAACTACGATCGAAATCAAAATACTTAGTACAAATCAACAGGATGCGCGATCCTGAGAACTTCGCGATGCACTCTTACAACTTGGAGCAACTCATCGGCGGGTCCAACGGGAGAGGACGCAGAATCATAGGGGGGTAAATCCTCCCACAAAGCCCACATTTCTGTAATTTTACTCATAATATTATAAACAATTATCACCAACTGATCGCATTGAACTGAAAGGAGCACTCCCATTATAATTAGACATTGCTCTACTTCAAATTACAAAAAATATTTCATTTCTTTAATGGGAGGGGGTTCAAACCGAAATTGCCCTTTCTCCCTGATATAGTTTCCGTATCTGGTTCTGGAACTACTTTCTTTAATGTAGCATTAATGGTCCATTAATGTAACGCCTCTGAAAGAAAGTGATGGCCTGTTAGCAGTGTTCGCTAGGGTGTACGCTCGTGTCAAGATTCACGATTTGAAAAAAACTCTCTAGAGTGGCGGTTGGCAACCTTTTACATACCCAAGATCAATGAATTCGCTATCAAAATTTTTGAGGACTAACTAACATGATTATTAGATGAAAATTTTAAACGAATTGTCTGACTTTTTCATTGTTTCAACATTAATATATGTTTATGGTTTTTTAAAGTTATGTTTTATTGAAAATAACATTTTATATTGATTTTACTTATTAAGATGGAATAAAAATCCCCCCAAAATGGTACAAGTATGGTATGCATATGAAATAAAAAATGTCAAAATGATACGTTTCCATAATTATAGTACAATCTAGCAACACTAGGCGAGATCTTAGACAAAAATAAAATAAGGCAATCGGGAAGAAATTATTACAAGAGTATAAAATTTCTGCTCGTTCCCGGTTTGAGGTAGATATTTTGCAAGTCACAGTAGTATTTTGATACAAATCAATTCACAACACCCTTCTTGTTCTATTTTAGCTATATTAACACAGCTTAAATATTAATTTTTTTCTTAAAAATATACTGAGTCCAACGAAAATCAAAAGTATCTGAATTTCTTTTGCGGACGATTCAAATGACGTCACGATCATTGGTTGCCGACCGCTGCTCGAGAGTGCGCGTACGAGCGGCGACGCAGCGCGCATGCGCAGTTGCTCACGTGGATGGACGCGCCGCCCTCCTCCTCTCCGCCTTCCTCCTCGCCGCCCTCTTCCTCCTCCTCGCCGCACGACCTGCAAGCGAACAATGAAGCGTCAATGAAGTGTTCTGACTAATGAGTCAGGAAAAAGGGGGGCACAAAAACATAAGAGAAAGAAAACGACGAAAAATAGAGGGAATGAAAATGAAATTCAGAATGGGTACAGCTGTCGAAAGCAACTCGTGTCTTGTCCAAAATCTTCAGGCACTCAGGTCGAATAATATGGACAGAAAACTACGCATATTAGGAAGTGTGCAATTACAAGGGAATATACACACGTTTTATATTTCTTCACATTGTATTCTACGTTGTATTTAAAATATTAAACAATGCTGTAGTATAATGTTTGCAAATTAACGCTGATTCAATTGAGGCAATATTGGAGAACACGTGATATCCTGCAATTGTATCCGATGCCATCTTGTATTTTGAATTTGTCGATGTAAATGGTATGGTATGGATATGACAAGATAGAGATAGTTTTCAATTGTTGTTCCCAGACCACACTTGGGAAACATTATTAGGGTTCTGTAGTCAAGCTTTCTCAAAATACAAGATTTGCAATAAGAGTAGGTAATGTTAACGACTCTATTCATACGGAGTATAATTCACTTGCAGAATGTGACAGAAGGTAAGAGAGAAAGAATTCGAAGAAAGAAGGTTCAAGAGCTCTGTCTATTCACCGAGACTTACAGAGGCTAAAACGCCTTCAAGTGATAAATGACAAGAGTACCATAATGAAGAATATATTGATTTTATAAGAAACCAAGGAATGTGGTTTTACAAGGAGATGAGACATGAACCATAAAGAAAAAGGGGAGACACTTATGAAATTTTTTAAAATGTGGCTGTTTTGAGAAATTAGGCAAATGTTAGCCAACGAATGAAGAGGGCCTCAGAAGTATTGACGTGGGAAGAAACTTAGAGAAAAGCAAAATAGCAAAACTTAGAGAAAAGAAAAAATAATTTTTTGGCGTTCAGTGAAAAAAATAGTTCCAAAAAATTGATTATAGAAGAAAAAGCAGAAAAGGAGGTAAAGGAAGAAGAAGAAGAAGAAGAAATTGTTGGAAAAAGAAGTTAGTATCCACTATGAATGAGCGTCTTTACGAAGAGATGGAGAAAATGCATCAAGAAGTGGATGGAGATGCAGCAGCTATATCTGATATAAGACAGATTTAGTGAGAAAAGGGAGAAGAGGAAGAAGTGTAAGAAATCGAAAACGTGGAAAAAGCAAAAGAAGTGGAGCAAGTAGAAGCGAAAGAAGGAAAAGTAGAAGAGGCGATAGAAGTGGAAGAAGCTGAATAAATAGGAAAAGAGTGAGAAACTGAAGTGGAGGAAGCGTAAGAAGTGAAAAAAGTAAAAGTAAAAGAAGAAGGATAAGAAGAAAAACAACAACAACAACATCAACAACGATGCATTTTTTCTTCCGGGGGCTTTTTTCAGCTTTTAGAGGATGGCGATTTCGGTTATCCACGCTGAGTATCCGCTATGTCCCTCATGGGGACTTCTTTTTCACTCTAGAAACACTTGCGGGCTCCTCGGTCAGTAGTCAGCAGTCTCGCAAGGCCTTCCGCGACAACTCACATCCATGAAACACAAGGGACATACAACCATGCCCATGGCGGGACTCGAACCCTCAACCCTTCTGACCGAGGAGCTGAGTCGGCACTCGCTCGAGCCACTTCGACCATGCAGGTTGAAAACAATGCGTAATTTACTCATTAAAATTTGTCAAAGGGCGCTTACTTGGCTGCGATCTCCGCATAGGACATGTAGAGGACGTCCTCCTGAAGGGCCCCCGACCGCTCAGTCATGGCGCCGCGGCAGAAGGTGGTGACAAGCTGGTTCAAGGGATCCGGCTTGTTCTCTTCCTCCTCCTTGTCCTGCTTCTTCAGCTCCGCGTCCTCGAAGGATTGCTGCGAAATGACAAAAAACAATCAAACAACATGCCAATTTAGAATGTTTATTTGTCACTGACCATGTTTATGTTGTTAAGAATACATCTTTAGTTGGCAAGATGACTAGGAGAGTATCTTTCAACGTGTATTCCTGTTTGAATACTTTATAGTCCTATTGAATATGAAACAGTGCATCGAATTCCGCCCGTTATGAGATATAGTTTATTACTTTAACTGTAAAATATAATACTCTTAATATGAATAACTCATTGAACACATTAAAGATTTATAGTGAAACGCTTATGAGTTTTATAAATAGGGGGAATAAATTACTAATCATAAAATACTTTTATAATGCGTTAAGAAACAAACTAAAATGTTGCAAGATAATTTTAAAATTATTTCCAAAAATTTAATTTGAAAACTTTAATATACCATTTCACAGAATTATACATATGTAAAGAAAAACATGCAATACTAAATGCCAAAATAAATATTACAAGAGAAGATAACGCAATGCTCTTACCGTCAGATCTTCAATCATAACCTCCTGGCCTACGTTCTCCTCTTCCAGCCACATCTCATGATACGACCGGATAAAGATGTTGATAGCGCGATGCCTAAGTCACAGAAAACTTATTCAAGTACAGATATTTGTGTATTTTCAACAACCAAGAGCAACACGAGAAATTCTGAGACAAGTAACTGCATTAATGTCGCGTCTGTAGGGACTTGATCAGAATGTTTTGAACTAATTTTAGATAATACTCTGAATGATAACTGAGGTCATAAAGACTGTAAATACTTGTCATTTCATTTTATAAAATTATTTCGCTATGCTTCTTTAATGGGACAACGTAGTCATACAAAAGTAAGAGATTTTAAAAGTTTTTAAAATGTTAATTTCATTACTTACATATCAATTCTTCATTTTAACCCAACAAATCCGGAATGTATGTTTTATCAATATATTAGTAAAATAATGAAAATTAAGTTTATTTAAAAATAGTTTGAAATTATATATTCGAATTTGGTTTTTGAGCCAGTAACTCTAGTATATTCTAGAGCATGGAAGAGTTGGTATTCCTGGAAAATGAAGCTCCCCAGACGCATTGAATTACGCAGTGACGTATCTCTGAATTTAAATTGTGACTCACATCGAACACAAACACATCAATGCGGGTGTATAGTGGTGGGTGTGTCAGTGGATCAGTGCTTGGAACATTGCAACACCAAAGACTCGCATGTTCCCTTTTCGGGAAACAAATTAAGACTTTTTTTATTTTTTAAAGGGAACCGATTATCTCTCAGACCTATATTGAATATCCAATACATCGAGATTCTAGGCACACAAGTGCAATTAGGCAGCTTCCTATTGTTTCGAAATCTGGAAAATTTTCCGGGCAACAAACATGCTTGTGCAACACAATCAAAGATCTTAATGCATTTTAAACAAAAAATAATAACACATAACATCAATCTTTAAATAAAATTAAAATTGGAATTCGGGACACAAAATGATCGCGTTCTTGCAGGTTCCTCATTAATGAATCACAAGAAATTGGAGCGTTTACTAAAACGCGAAACTTCCAAGCACTGTTTTGCAAAGAACACTCAGAGATAGAAGAGAAAGCTAAGCAAGATTAGGGCAACATCAACTGGAGAATTGTGCCATTTTTATACTGCGGTGAAAATTTGGGATGCCGATGAACGTTTCTTCACTGCCGATTGGTGTGTTTATAAAAAATTGTTAGGGACTTCCCAGTTGAGAACCAGAAAATCTCATCAGAATGACAAGACTTCCTGATGTCTGTTGCTGAGGAGATTTGAAGCGGTTTAGAGAAATATTTGCCGATCAAATGCGAGTCGGTACGACGAAGGAGGCTACAATTGTTTGTCCCTAGCAACTTCCTGGAGAATGTTAATTTTTCACTAGATGAATTGAAGAAATAAAAACATTAGTTCAGAATCTTAATGGACATTTAGGAACTATTAATTCAACTGGAAGATCGCTGCTGAGCAATCTAAATTTTCTTGTAACTACTTAAGACATTTTCAAGTAAAAATAGTAAAATAAAACGATGCCATCAACTATATGAGTAAAAGCAGACTTAAGTACTTAAATGTTTCTTCTTCCAGAAAAAAAATAAAACGATTGTAATTAAATCATAAAGAACAATAAGTTACATTTTTCCGTACTTAACGTTTTTACGTTTCAATTATGATAATTAATAGTTCATTGTAACGAAAGACTAAAATATCAATACTTCATAGTTTACATACTCTTACGCTATTTACAATTTTGTAAGAATATAAAAAGGTGATACGATAAAAATCGGAAACTGGATATAAGTAAAAAAATTCAGTTTCTCAGCTATCCTGAGAGTGAAAGTTGAAATTGAAATCTCTTTGTTGAATATACAAAGTAAATAAATTATACATAGGAAGTAAATAAATAATGTTCGTTGATGTAATAAATTACAATAACTATTACTAATGTTCAGTATAAACGAAAAGACGCCTGACAGGAATTAGAAATTACACCTGCTCGTGAAAGGTGATAGAACATTGTTTAAGCTGAGCGTGTTTAAGCTAAACATCAACAGAGAATTAATCTTTTAGGAAAAAGTAGGGGACGTTCCCACAGAAGGCGGAGAGATCAACTGCCAAAACAATAAATACTTGATAAAGGAAGAAGCCAAATGCACAGGATAATGGTTGTTGTTATTATTAACATAATAATGGAGGGAGAAATCAGTTCGTGAACTCTCAACCTCCTAATTCTCCAGTCCGCCACCAGGCGCGCACAGTCGCAGCCTCCTTGGCCAACGAGGGGCGACAGGGGTTGTTGTTGGAGGGGGGCGTGGCTGGGGAAGGGGCCCTTCTGTCCGTGAGTGTCCTCTGCGGTCGTGAGCGATACTACCTGCGCAGCGTGTACAGCGGCTCGGAGCGCAGGCAGGCGATGGCGGCGCGCTTGCGTGCTGCCGACAGCACGCGCTTCCACCCCGAGCGGCTGGGCGCCTGCTTCGTGGCTTGCTGTTTCCCGCGCGGCGCGGCGGCACAGCACATGCGGTTAGTCGGTTAGCGGACACGCACACAGCACGCAGCACGCCACACACACGGCGGGGTACGGGATGGTGGAGTAGGATGGCATGGAGGCAGGCTAGATGGGGTTGAATCGTGTCGGATCAAATCGGTACCATTGAATAGGGTCGAGTGTGAACGAATCTGATCGGGTCGAATCTAGTCTGGCTGAATCGAATCGACTCTGGTCTGGTTGAGTCGTGTCGGGTTGAGTCATGCCAGAAGGAATCAAGCCAAATTAAGTCGTATCGTGCCGTTTCGAGTGGAATCGGGTTGGTTCACGTCGTGTCGAGTTGGGTCGTGTCGGTTCTTGTCATGTCATGTCGTGTCGGGTTGAGTCTGGTCTGGTCTGGTCTGAATTTGGGTTGAAGAGTAAAAGTGAGGCATGGAGATTCGTGGTGGGATCTGTGTTTGAAGATGGAGGAGAACGAGGTAAGGATCGAGGGTAATTGAGGTAAGGCAATTGTGCAATTCATTTGTTGAAAGAATGATTATTGTTGACAGTGTTGAATGCAAGATCAGAGTTAGGATAGTCAGAGATTGAAATTGGTTTGTAAGAGGTGAAATATGACAATTGGGGTACCGGTTTCGAAGAGAGATTTGGGAAGGAAAATATATAAAGCGGAATACTGAGGTAGTTGCAAAAAATAATCAAGTGAATAGAGATAGTCGAAAACAAATGTCATTTTTATAATCAGAGTTTGAAGTCGGCAAGTCATACACGAAATACAACTTTCGACGAAAGATCTCGAAGAAATATTTGGGAAAGTTAGGCCACGTAATGTAAATATAACCTGAACAAATGTAGGGGTTCTGGGTTAGGAGAAGAGTTGTGTGTTCAAGGTTTATTCAATAGATAATGATTGAGATTAAAAAGAAAATTGGCTTAGTAGGTACGAATTGATGGGATGAATTAAGTCTGTTGTCAGGGACAGTGGATCTGTGGCGTATGTTTGAAGAATTCTGAAAGGACCAAGTCCGACAACGCAGACTTGTTGCCACGACAATGGGAGATTAGGAAATATTGGGATTGATTTTTTCTTAAGGGATGTGGATAAAACGATGCTTCCTTCTATTCAGTGGATGCTGTTTGGCAACTCGGTTGAAAGGGAACAACACACTCGTCAGCAATCAACGCTATCGATTGAGCAGTAACAATACCGTGAATGGAGACTCATTATCGTTAGTCGTCGTTTCGTGTACCACCGACTTCATCCACGCGTTGGTGGCGTGCTGTCTTCCGTTTCCGGAGGCCGTGCTTCCTACTGCATTTCCTGCTTCTTGCAAATCCGGCTTCTTTCCCTTTGTTAGTAGCACGCTTCATACAAGACATTCCAAAATGCACACGGCACAACAAACACCTTTTTAATCGTGTTAGTTTGTGGCAGATAATGGGGGCATTAATCACGTGTTTATTGTCATGGAGCGATGGACTTTCGGGTAATTGTTATTATTTATTTATGGATTGTTCTTCATTAGTACATAGCCAGGCATTGATCAGAGTTAACCTATCACCAACAGCAGTTTTCGATGTATATTTATTATACAAAATCAATAGTGAGAATATTACATGTACGACTCATAATAGCATTTTATGCGTAAAATTTCGTAATATTCTCGTAATGTTATTCCTCAAAGTTATTCGTCACATTACAACTCGTAATTATTTCTCGTAATGTTACTCGTTATATTACAAGTCTTATAATCATTACAGGGAAATTTTCCCGTTACATTACGACTCGTAACATTATTACTCGTTACATTGTTCTTTGCATTATACAAGTAATATTATTATTATTATTATTATTATTTATTATTATTATTATTATTATTATTATTATTATTATTCATAACATTGCTTCTTGCATTATGGCTAGTGAGAGGGAATATTGTTTTGAAGAGGACGTGAACAGTAATGGCATCATTAGCTCATGTGGGCGTACTGAAAAGTGCTTGGGAAAGTTTGCTCTGCGTCGCCACTTGTCCTTTGAGATCGGCGGTGAGTCAACCCAGAGCGGCTGCGGCGAGAGCCCCGCGGGGGCGCCTGGGGATGGTGGGGCGGGTCGCGGCGGGCGCGCGGGGAGGGCAGCGGGTGTACCTGGGCAGCGAGTGCAGCGGAGCACGCGGAAGCACGCGATGACGGCGCGCTTGCGCGTTGCGTGGACACGACGGAGCGGCAGCTGCCCTGCTCTGCTGCTGCGGGTGGTCGATCTGCGGCCCACGGCGCGCTCAGTGGGCGCGAGCACCGCGCCGCGGGGCGGGGGGGGCGACAAGGGGGCGGGGCGGCAGGGGCGGAGCGGCAAGGGGGCGGGGGCGCGGGAAGCGTGGCGGATGGAGAGTGGGATCCTCTGGCGCGCGCGCGAGCGAGGGTGGAGCGCGGAAAAGCGGGAAGCGAGGGACGGATAGGAATGGTTCGGTCAGGTTCGAAAGGAGGTGGGGACAATCAGAGTGATGTGGCCAAAGTCTAGAGGAGCGGGGACGGTGAGCGAGGACGGCTAGCGGGGAAGGGGTAGCGGGCGGCATAGTGGGGCTGGGGAGCGGGCCGTGGTAGGGGGGGACGGGGTAGCGGGGCCGGGGTAGCATGGCTGGGAGCGTGGCCGGGTAGCGGGGAAGGGGTATCGGGGGCGGGGTAGCGGGGACGAGGAACGGGACGAGGTAACGGGGACGGAGGAGCGGGGACGGAGGAGCGGAGGGGACGGAGGAGCGGGGACGGAGTGAGCGACGGAGGAGCGGGGACGGAGGAGCGGGGACGGAGGAGCGGGGACGGAGGAGCGGGGACGGAGGAGCGGGGACGGAGGAGCGGGGACGGAGGAGCGGGGACGGAGGAGCGGGGACGGAGGAGCGGGGACGGAGGAGCGGGGACGGAGGAGCGGGGACGGAGGAGAGGGGACGGAGGAGCGGGGACGGAGGAGCGGGGACGGAGGAGCGGGGACGGAGGAGCGGGGACGGAGGAGCGGGGACGGAGGAGCGGGGACGGAGGAGCGGGGACGGAGGAGCGGGGACGGAGGAGCGGGGACGGAGGAGCGGGGACGGAGGAGAGGGGACGGAGGAGCGGGGACGGAGGAGCGGGGACGGAGGAGCGGGGACGGAGGAGCGGGGACGGAGGAGCGGGGACGGAGGAGCGGGGACGGAGGAGCGGGGACGGAGGAGCGGGGACGGAGGAGCGGGGACGGAGGAGCGGGGACGGAGGAGCTGATTCGGTTACAGTAGGGCGAAGCACGTGCGCGGAGGTAAACGGGCAGGACAAGAGCACCGATGCAGGAGGATGATGGAAATAGATGAACTCCTAGCGCCGGGGGTAAGCTAAAAATTGTCGGCGGGGACGAAGAACGGAGGCCATGGATAGGACAATTCATCTGGAATTATGCATCTTGCCGGCTGCATTGGTCGTATAAGAGTTGATAGGAGAGGTGGGGACACATCATTTCGATTGAACGAAGTAGGTAAACATAAAAAAGAATGAATCACTATTTGATTGAGTGATTAAAAATGAACCATATATGGAAATAAATAAATGTTCGTTCTTCGCCACTAATGAATGCCTCCTTGGGAGTCACTACTAATTGAACAGCATCTGCCATGCACGAAGTCGAGCGAAACCTAACGAATTGGAAGTTACACGAACAAATGCTGTTTTTAAACGGAATATAATAGAAATTTAGATTAACAAATTTACTTCTTTTTTAGTGAGAAAATAATATATACCACCAAAAATTGATAACCGAAATACACAACCAATTTGGTTAACATAATTTCAATGAAACATTTGATTCATATGATTGGGAATTGACAGACTTTCCTACAATATGCATAGAATGCAAAATTAGGGAAATTAAACGTCTTAATTCTATAAAACTTCTACAACATCCAGGTATTTTATAATTTAAAAAGAAATCGGAATGTCATTTTGTTTTTAGACAAAATATGTAATCGAATCATGCAGGTATTACAGGGTTTTCTTGTGTTACAAACTCTAGGCTTCCAGGGCGTTAGATTGTCGCTACGACTTCCAGAAGCAATTCAGCTAGCGGGGTGTGACAGAGTAGCAGCTGTTGCCAAGGCCACGGGACCCAATGTCATCAAACGCGCTGAGGGGAATGTGGCAGGGGCATGGACCGGATGCACGAGGGCGTTTTTGTGTGAGACAAACTTTTCGGAACGTTGATACCATACGTTCATAAAGTCCGACAATGTCCACAAGGGCCTAGTAAACAATTTCCACATGCTCTTGCAAATGATATTTATTTTCACCGAGGTTTGTACACGTGAACATAGATTAAATTATTTAGTTCTTGGGTTTAAACATTGTTCAAATATATTTATACACAATCTAATTTTTGTATCACGATTGAATTTAATTCTATTTGTATATAATACGATCAAAATTTCTTTCGGGATACTCTAAATGTAATATTTACGGTTCGGATGTGATGCATTGATATTTTTGTGAGTTTCTTTACGCGCTTAACTAATACACATTCCGTATGTAGAATGGTTTTGGTTCACCGTGATGTGTGAGTCGAAGAATATAAAGGTGAGGCAACGTATCTGGGAACATTTATACTACGTCTATCAGACTTATTGCCATTCATATCTAAGCACATCCGCGCATAGCTCACACATGCTCACATATAGAGATGAATTAAAGATAGCAGAATACCTGTTGGTTTACTTCCCTCTAACCTTCCGCTGTCTGTAGGCAACAAAAATCTAAAATATTTAATATTGTATCACATTTTGCGTGAAAAATGTAAAAAATACTCGTTGCCGACATACCTCATTCCTTTATAGATTTACTCATATTTATCCCGGCTATTTTTGCACTAAGGACATTATTTTATTACTTGTCACTTTTAAACTAAGTTATTTTTGTTTTTCGATGAGCGCGATTTTTTAAAATACATATATCATTTCAATAAAAATAATACTAATTTATTTTGTCAATTGAAAGCGTAAGGAAAGTGGAAAAATTGATATGAAAAATTGGTTACTACAAATCATCCTTAATACTTTCTTACTTTCAACTGGATAGCGTTGATTAAATCTAAATATTTAATTTTTAATATTAGTAAATTGAGTCTTCTATTACGAAAGTTTGTCACATTCAAATGCAAATGTATCAATATTATAAATCTGCAACATAATTCACAGATAACTCCAAAAATATTTCTTGTTTAAACGTAGAATTATTTAAATTCGAAATCATAAAAAAACTGACATATTATTTCTAGTTTATGTTTCTTATAAAACTGGTAAAAATTCAGAAAAAAATGTTGCCCATCATTGTCTCGTAGAACTGGGAAAAGAAAAATTCATACCCGTATGGTATTTCATAGGTATATTTTGAAACTGAAGTTAGAAAAGAGAAAGATCATTGGAGGTAAAAGAAGATTTCACAAGGTTCTCAGCAAATTTAAGAGTATTAAAAGTTTTGTGAACTCTTTTGAAGAAACTAGTTAGGAAAAACTGAAATGCGGAAACATTTTCAAAGACGTTCTTTTCCGCTGTTAATAAATCAAAGCAATTAACATTCGTAGCGAGTATCTTACAATTATTGACTGTTAACGAGTACCACTTTATGAGATATTCTGTGAATGCACTCAGTAATTCTCAAGAAAAAAAATTTCAATTTAAGTATTGCTGAATTAAAAGGTTGAGTATTTTAACGTGTCTTATAGACACAATTTGGTATAGTGCTTCACTAAAATACCTTCTGTTTTGTTCAATTTATTACATCAGCACATCAACAGGTACATCAAACAAGCTTTTAAGACAATTAAATAGTGGGTACTACTATATTAGCTGCTTAACAACATTCACTTCTAATTGAAACAATATTTCAAGTATATACGAAATATATGAAACCGATATCTAACCTGTTGAACCAGTATCATTCCTCGTCAGTGCATTTTCAATAGCGTGTACTGATGCAGATGAAATCATTATTACTTACATTTTCGAAAAACAACGACTTAAAATAAGTGCTATAAGAATTAGGACGATTTCGTAACTGTCTAAATACATATTTTCACCGCTAGACGTATCTCTATTCTTTATTGGTAGTCTATTTTCACCAGCAATATCACTTAATCAAGACTGCATTAACAAGGATAACGATCCGCATATATTTTCCTCAAAAATAGCCTAATCTACTGGAATGAAATCATTAGTTTCCTTATGAATAAATTCAGATCTCCTTAAATAACAATTATACCCTTCAACAAAGTTAAAAATTAGAAATATATAGTTACTTAAACTTTTCGAAAATATATAACATTATTATTGCTCATAATAATTGCTACATGTGTGTATTATAGCGGCTTATTAAGAAGGATATGTCTACTTCATTTTATAAGTTAACTTGCAAAAACCCTGAAAGATAGAAATGCCAGACATGAAAAAATATGCTTCAAAAGGAAGATGTCATTGAAGCTGGCGGGACTCTTTCCATATTCAAGATTTTAGAAAAAAAGTCAAGTGATCGCAGTAGGATATTTTAGAGGAATTTAATTTACCGAAAATAATAGTAAATTGAGTTTATATTTGAAAATACTGGAAACTAGTATGTCCTACGTAGTTTTAATGAGGTAGATTACTTCCTATAGTTTCAGGACAGCAAAATATTGAATATGGAATCAAGAGATTCAATGTAACTCCGTATACTAATATAGTGCGCCAGTAAAGTCTCTCCGCACTGAGTCGAGTCAGGGTTCCGTATTAAAATTTGCTTTTGAAACTTACTTGGCTATCCGGGAGACGCCGCGTCCAGGGCAGAGGTGCCGATGTTTCGGTCGCCATTCTGCGACCTTCATCAGGGCGTAGTATTGCGCGAAGATGGCCCTGATGAAGGTCGCAGAATGGCGACCGAAACGTCGGCACCTCTGCCCTGGACGCGGCGTCTCCCGGATAGCCAAGTAAGTTCCAATTCCGGCCGCGGAAGCCTACACTCTCAAAATTTGCATTTGTTGGTAGCAGCCAGATCCCTAGGAAATAAGCAAAAGGATAAACGCTTCCAGCATCGGTTATGTTTGTGGTGAGTAAGCACTTTACTTTTTACCAGATGCAGCTTATACTACCAACACAATTTCTGTTGCTAGCACTCTCACCAGCAAGGTCCCACTGCGGAAAGTCTTTCCTGGCGCGCTGTACAAACTCTGGCAAGAACTGTCACGCTTGAAAGTAGCTTCGTTTTCAGAAGATCGGAATGCCTTGCCTGCCGCGTGGGGGGCGGGACTCACCATGTGCAGGCCGTAGAGCACCTTGGCCATGGCCACGATGCGCTCCACCACGTCCTCCACCTTCGGCGGCTTGCCGTCCTCCGCCACGGCGCCCTGCGTGCCCAGCTTGGAGTAGAGGTAGTGCTGCCACGACATCTCGTCCGCAGGGTCGATCTTGTCGGGCAGCGTCAGCTGCACCTGCGCGAACTCCGCGATCTCCGACTCGGCCGTTTTCTGAAGAACAGGACGAGGCAGCGGTTAGTTATTGATTTCGGGCACGCCGACTACGTAGTACCGTAAGTGTTGTGCATGCTATAACCCGACAGGTGGCGTTGTACACCCCCCCTCTGGAACGTGAGGTTTGAGCTGACCTTCACGACGGCTTATGGGGATTTTCCCCACCAGGTATCTCCCTCAACGAGACGGCGACCCAACGTATTAAGTTTCTGACTGAGCTCCTGACATGTGTGGTAATCTATCTTCCTTGTATTCAGAATGAGCTCATTTTTTTTTCTTTTCTACTTTTTTGAGATATTGTGATTTTTCACTGGCATGAAATGAAAGCTACAATTATTTTTCAAAAAATGTGTCATCAACCACATAAAATAAATTTTATTCAGCTTCACACAATAAATAAAATATTTTTTTAAAATATTTTCTCAGCTACTTAATGAATTTTTGGGAGATTTAATATTTTTCCCAAGACTGTTTTGCTTTATTCTCTGTATATTTCTCCATATTAATTAGAAATAATAATTAATAAAACATGTTCCTTAGGGAAATATCAATATATGAATAAATAAAATATATGGGCGAAAGAGGAAGTTGAGTATTTTTGGTCAAATTGTTTGGAGGGTAGCCTAATCGAGCTTACAAGGTGCTGACTTCACTTTCCTCAATGGGAAAGATCGGCCATGCCACCTCCATATACATTAAACCCTTATTGACACGAATTCAAAAGGACCGAAATAATCGGAGTTCGTGTTATAAAAATTGATGTCTATTTGTTATCCTAGTATTATTAATGTCAGTATTACCACAATCTCCTGCCGGGACCAAAGTTTTGTTCGTGTTATGACGAAATTCTTACTGTATTACAACCTCCTCGGGCTTTTCAAACGAAGTGCCCGTGTTGTGGTCACGTGGGTCGTGACGCAAACTGGCGATACGTAGAACAAACAAAAATCGACACGCCGGAATAATAGCTCACCCATGCCTTTCCATCACGGCCTTGCTCACCTTGAGGAATCGGTCCTTGCAGTGCTGGACCAACTCCTGCTCTCGGCCGGCGAACAGGTTGAGGCCGACGGGCAGCAGGCGCTTGAGGCAGGCCACCATGAGGCTGGCCTGCAGCTCCTTGTCCTTGTCGCGCTTCTTGTCGCGGTGCTTCTTCTTCTTCTTGCCGCCGCCGCCCGCCGCCGCGCCGCCCTCGGGCACCGCCGCCGAGCGGCGCGTCGCCGTCGGCATGATCAGCGTCATGTTGTCGATCTCGTTCGCCGAGATGAAGTTCTGCTCCTCCTTGATGAAGTACTGCGTGAGGGAGAAAACACATCGTAAGCGACGTGGTTGGGTTTTGGACAAAACATGTTTATTAATGGTGACCTGCAGAAGCAAAAATGCTGCGAAACAAAACTGCACAAAATATTTTTCCAAAGACCACTAAAGAACACCAAATCAATTACCCTTGTAAAGCACAGAAATAAATTAAATATTTTATTAAAAACAGTTTTCATTAGTACAGAAATAAAATATTATACAGTGTCTAAACTATAAAGTGTCTAAAAAAGTATTATACAAATTTGTCTAAACCGGAACTTGTGCAAGCGGGAAGTCTGCCTTAACCGCAAACTTTCTCCGGCCCCTGAAGTTCAATAGCATTTTACACAGCTTAAAACGGAACTTTTCCAAAGCGGAAACGGAACGGTTTCTCATGTCCTGCTGGGGGGAAAAATTATAAAACGGAATTCCTGTGAATTTAATGCAATTGGTAGAGAGACTCGAGATGTTCTTAATGAAATTAATGCATCGGGAAGCTTGTTTTAAATTCTCCATCCCTGTGACACGTAATTTAGTCGTTGTAGCAGGGTAATGAAGGCGAGAGGCTTCAGCTGTCAGCGTTGAATTCGACCTTGGGGTAGATTGTCTCTCAAGGCGTAAGTAATACGGGAGTTCCGTCTCTCCCTACTCCCTAAAAGTGGGAAGGTGTACGGACATGGCTGTTATTCAGACGTTCCTCGCAGTTGAAAATCATAATTCTTCTGCTAGATAAGAATTGCTATGCTAAGAAAGGCCATGCGAGGGTATCAGAAAGTCATAGTACTGCGTTGTGACGGTTTGTGCATTGAGTCAGCAAGCTGTCCGAATATGTATTATGTAACTCAGAAGCTGTCAATGAAGAGTATATAATATTTATTTATTGGTGATTTCTTCCATAAATACGTTATATGTTAATGTATTTTCATAATTTTAATAAAGTCATGTAATTTACTGCTTTGATGGCAGAAACGACAATATACGTGTCATAAAATTGACAACCTTGCGTAAAAGAAGGAAATCTTCCTAAACCGGAATTTTTTTGACCCGATCGATTCCG
The DNA here is from genome assembly GCA_011170035.1 of Teleogryllus occipitalis. NCBI lineage: Eukaryota > Metazoa > Arthropoda > Insecta > Orthoptera > Gryllidae > Teleogryllus > Teleogryllus occipitalis. The sequence continues at coordinate 64,112 of BLKR01015275.1, read as the reverse complement.
GCTTAGACAGATTTTACTGTAGTATATGTGGATACTTAGCACAACAGTTCTTCACATATCAAAGACGTTGCTGTTCAAAAACTCAACACGTGATTAGAGGTCTCTTCCATGAAGACATGAAGCATGATGTTGGCACATAGGCGGCCGAAATTAATTCAAATTTGGTTCCGTACTTGGAATTTTATCATTTATAACAATTTCTTGACGCTAATTAACAGCTGATGGCATACATTTTAAACGTCCTGTATTGGACTTATATGTTTTTCTATAAAAATCGCGGGCTGGCTTCCAGGGAGAAAGGCAAAGACGTCTTTCGTATGAAACTCTTTGGAAGGACAAACTGCTTTGAAAAATTTGAATAGCTTTCTTAGACGCTCTCGAGATAGCGCCAGCTACAGAACTCGTATTGTTGACACTTCTGAGAATCATATGTATTTCTAAATACGACGCCATGAGAGTAAATTGTTTGACAACATTCAGCCGAGCGGTTTCACAAAAGATCGCCTCGTCAGAAAAAAGTCTTAGTAGTTCACATCTTGGCTGCTTTGAAAAAGTAGATTTTTGACCGTTGGTAGCGGGGGTTACATTACAGCCGTGCACACTCCGTGCACACAGGTGTTGGCGCGGACGCTTGTCTGAAATTGTATTACACCTGAAATAGGACAGAAAACGATCTTACGTTCACCTAAGACAAGGTAACATTGACAACTTCTTCAAAATTCAATAATTCTTACGCTGAGGTAACTAATAGTGCTTAAAAATTGTTTTTCAGACTCTTCCCTAGTGACAAGCGAGGAAATGTGACAAGACGCTTGTCGACAACCCGATTCATCGTCTATGGCTCTCCCAAAACTTTAATGAAGCTATTTTGCAGCCTCAACCCAAGACTATAGCTATGTCGTAAGCAGTGATACGCTCTGTGAGAATTCAGTCGGTACGCGCATTATGGGAAGAAGGGGAATAATACAATCAAATATTTCCATTATTGGTTCAAAACCGAAGGTGTTCCATTATTTTTGGGATGTTTACCGAGTTTCTGGGCATCTAATGAATTCATAGACCCTTAGCCCATGCAGGAGGCTGCAGAATTTTATTTAAATTTCTGCGCGCATCGAAAATTAGTGATATAGTTGCTTTGTATTTTTCCCGATTGTCTGCGATTCTAACGAAACTATAGACACATTTCAAAAATATGTAGACTGCGTGGTAGTATTGCAATTTATGCATGCATAGGAAATTAGCAACATTGATTTTCGACCTTGAAGACATTTCCCTCCCCCCCAAACTGAGCTAACCCCGAGTAATGATTCGTAAAACCCGCGTTGAACGTACTTTCTACTTTTAAATTTCAAAAATGATTTATTCAAAGTAAAGCTGTGACGTTTGTGAAGGAAACTTTTTTAATTACTGACAAAAGTAACAAATAATTACCGCAGCATGGAATATTCTCATCGAAGTGTTGCACGACGACGATCACCAAAGTTTCTTGGAAATTCTGGTTAAAGGTCGCCAAATGTGGCGTCAATGAGACTTTTCACACCTAAATGTAAAAATGGTCTGTCGCAGTCGCGCACTTCCAGCCAGAGATAACTGAAGCAGGCGCGCCGGACTTTGAGAATATCCGACCGCGTCTTCACATATCCAGAAGAGTACGTAGTAGCACACAAAAATAATATAGGTAAAATTGCTGAAATTTTGAAAATAGTCTGAAGTCATAATTCAAAATTTTCAAAAGAAAACCAACGATACAGATTTCATTCGATTCATTCAATTATGTATGAAGGAGAGTTTGTTATTTTTTCATTAACATATTACTTGTCAGTAAAAAAATGATAAAAGTGCTATATCGTGAGAAAATATTTATACTCAATTTGCAATTTATCAACTCGGTGATTTTTTACTACGAACCTGAGACTTGGACCAGATGTTGAAGATGTCTGCCACGTTGTTGTACAGATCCTCAGCTTCAGGAACATTGTTCCGCATCCAGTGGTTACGTTGCAAGTCAACGTATTTGATGAGCAGTGGGTAGAAAGCGTAGATGTCACGCACCAACAGCTGCCAATCCTCTTGGATCTGCGACTCCACCTATGACAGAATCCGTTGCGTCAGGTTATAAAAGCAACTCGTTTGATCGCTGGGCGTTCAGAAGACATGCAGAAAACAAGTGTGCAGTTGCGAGTTTCACATCCAGCTTGAATATTTTTTTGATAATTTCAGCCTATAATAATAATAATAATAATAATAATAATAATAATAATAATAATAATAATAATAATAATAATAATTAGACTTTGCTCTAAAAACTATATGTAAGAACAGTTCGATTTCAAATACGAGTATGAATTTAAATCGCTGAGAATGCGATTGACTACTAAAAACATTTATTCACGTTTAAATGTTCTTTCTGTTGTTTATTTAAAATAAAGTACAACTATAAAAGCTAAAATTTGAAGATGTAAGATCAAAATTTACCTTACATTTATCACTCTCCAGTGTATCTGATATTTGATATACACGAGGAGATGTATCAATAGTTCGGAAGTATTTTCAGAAGCTTTTAATCCAAAAATTATTGCAAGTAAGTTGAGTTTAATGTATATTCTTGTAGTTTTTGTTCAAGTTAAGAGTTAAAAAGTTAAAGAGTTTATATAAATTGTGATTTAATTTATTATCTCAGTTTATAACATATTCTTTGTTAAATTGCGACAAAGCTCATTCACTGTATTTTAGTAATAGTACAGTTCCCTTTTATGTTGAAATAAAATATCAGCTTGCAAACTTATCGTTTCGAATCTTCAGAGATATTATTTTAAATTTTCAAATAATTTTGTTGTTTGTTAATATGAGAGTTGTGAACAGTTGGTAACAAACACTACAAATCAGAGCATAATATTTATAACAGTAAGAACGGGGTGATATTGATTTTCAATTTCTTCGGCAATAAAGAAGTAATACAACAGTTGAAAGAATAAATAAAGAGTGAAGGATGTGTTATTCGCTACTGCAGTGGCATGTAATTCGGAAGGAGCAATAATAGAGCATGGTGGAGTATTCATGGCAAGTAAATGTCATGTGTGACAAGCACTGTTACTTGCTGACAACCTAGAACACTTTCAAGGCAAACTGGCGCATCTATGCATGCCCCCAAAATCTTATCGTAGCTACAGCGTCATTCTCATGCATATTTGCGCTCGCAGAAGATGTTACAAATTAGTAACAATTAATAACAATAGTACACACGATTTAATATCCAAAGCTTGATATATTTATTGTTTGACATCTCATCCATATTGGTATGAAGCAGATGAAAGCTATAAGCAGAATATTACATGGAACTTGCGTGCACGGTTTGATTAGCGAAGTGATTTTTGGAGTCATTAACAACGTTATAGTCGAATAATGTAAAAAGGACTCTCTGTATTCACAGAAATTTTAAAAATTAAAAATTAGCTCTCATATGGCATAAATCAAGGTATTTTAACATCGCACGTTCACATCACAGTACATTACATTCCAAAGTACCAATGATCCTCACTTGTTCATAATGAATTTTGAATTTTTGAACGCAGTACCCTAATATACATACGTTTAAAACTATTGTAGGACAATTGTGATAGGAGAAATGAAAATTTATGCGTAGGGGAACAAAAATGTGAATTTTTACAAATAATTAGCGTCTTGGATTAAAAGTAAGGATTTAAAAATTTAACATAACATATATTGAATAATTCGATTTGACCAAGGATTTTTAATGAAAACCGTTTCGGATATGTTTTCTTTTTACGTATTTCTTTGTACAAAAACGATATTGCAATAATAAACAAAACTCACAAAGACGTGTTCTACTAGTGAGGTCGATAAAAAATACCAATATTTAACTTGTACGTTTATTAACATTCCTTTTTAATTTTTTTATCAAAACATGAAATAACTTTACGTCATCACGATGATTCATATGACTGATAGTTGGAATGTTTAGTATTTCGACTGATTAACGCATTACACCACTCCTCCAGAAGTAAAAATCATCCTTAATGGCACATTTGGTAGTTTGCCTTCAGCTTCCTTGATCGGTACGATGGGAGTCTCCAACATCAACAGTAACACGTAACGACAAAGACATTCTCCATTCTAGCGTGCGATACCTTTTCATGCAAGAGATGCCTGCGAGCTCTGTAAAATTGAAACCACACTTACGGCTCATTCACAAAAAAACGTAAACGTAAATGGAATGTGGACGCAAAAGTGTGCTGCTATGTTACTCAGTGGATAAGCTATAAGCAGGATTGGGTAGTATTTAAATACTTGTATTTGAAATACGTATTTTAAATACATTTTGTATTTGAAAAACTTATTTTTAATTTTTTTGGCATACATTTTGTGGATGTATTTATATTAAAATACGTGTATTTAAAAAAGAAATACTTGAAATACAGATGAAGAACATACCGTGGATAGTTTTTGGTTTGATTTTACTATGAATGAACTTCATTGAAAAAAAAGCTCCTTTCAGCTGCTGTCTTCATTTTTGAATTCTCTTAATTTTTAAGTGATAAATCTAAATCGTTTAAAATGATGGACAACTATTCGACGGTAAAAAATGCATTTATTCGTTATAACACTAGTACATGTTTATCCGTGCCAGTTGAATGACTGCTTTCCTTTGCAGGTTTTATACATTCGCAAGCTAGGAGTTTATTGCTTGATGATTTGTTTGAAGAATTGGTCATTTTAAAAGGAAATTCCGTTTATTTGAGTTAGACGTAATTTTATATCACTTTATGCTTGAAAATGTTTATACATATATGTATATTACAGTTATTATCCAGAAATTTGTATGACTGAAAATAATAATTTATTGAAATTGCTAATCACAATATATTGTTGCGACAAAAATGTACAATAAAAATTATTATATTTTTTGTATTTTGAGTACTTGGAGTATTTTAAATACATATGTATTTAGCAAATAAAACTTAATGTATTTTGAATATATATATTTAAAAACGTATTTACGGACTATTTTGGCAAAGTATTTAAATACTAAATTTAAAGTATTTTGCCCAACCTTGACAATAAGGATGGACGAGATATTAACCAGATTATATTTATTGCTCTTTAATTTTAAACCATGATTCAGGCAAGCTCCGGGAACAATTTTTCCCTATCATCAGTAGCAGTAATTATTATAGTTTAAACATGTGGAATGTAAACTACTTTGCCACCATCTTGTATAGTAACAAGTAGAAAAGTATCTCCGCCGCCTCCACGGAATTTACTCAACGAAATCATTTATAACAGTGATCGTAAACCAGAAAGTCGCGAACTCGAAGCTTCGAGTTTCATGTTAATGTAATTCGAGCTCACTACCGTGTATGTTAGGTACGAACTCCTTACTCCTAAAGTCTAGGGTTTTCTTGAAACCAATGCAGATTTAAAAACATATATTGCTAATCATTTCCATCACCATTATTGTTGGTTAAACGCTCGCCTTTCCCACGATACAAAGAAATCATTTATTCTGCCGTTTTTACATGCTTTGGTTGGATTCATAAATCGAATTCTCCACCAATAATTTATCGTATTTAATAGGTTACTACTTCGCTAAATGGGCGCCTTTACATTTACTTTTACATCTACTATCGATGAAAGGGTTGTGATTATTTCAAAACATGTCATCCATCTACGTGAACGTTTTTACTGAGAATGGGCCTCGAGGGCGAAGTAGCACCAAACACACAGAAAGGAAACACCCCGGCCGGGGAGCGTCGTACCTGGAAGTAGGTCCGCTGAGCACAAATCAACACAAGCACACGGGTTAGCGGGCGCAGGCGGGTCAGACAGCGCGCGCGAGCGGGTGGGGGTGGGGTGGGGGCGTGAGCGAGCGGGCCGGGGGAGGGGGCGCCAGGCGGGCACCAAGCACGAGCCTCCGTGCTCCACTCACTCGGCCGTGGACTCTCACTTGGGCTCCAAGGTTACTTCCGGGGGATTAGTGTGCCATGAGGTGTTTTTACAAGACAGAGGGGTCATGATCATTTGAAAGTTTCGAGACGACGTTTCACAGCTCCAAAATTTTATCATCAATAATTTTAATCATCATTCAATCCAATAGATCTAGAATATTTTCATTTATCCAAAATCATGGGCAATTGCACTCCTAATTGATCAAATTCCAAAAGCCCCTGATTAAAAATTTTCATGGATACAACAGCCAGGAAAAACATGATTATTATCATATAGTATTTAAAATTTCGAAAATATTAGTTTTAGAATTAAATAAATAAATAACAATTCATTTATGTCTCATCATGGTTTATTTTGTTTATATTTCTTATAGTTCTATTAAGCGTCGTCTCGAGTAATCTACACGTTCAAAGCCAAGCGGTGCCACATAACCTCAACAGGCACCAACCTGTGACCAAGACCCGGGTAAGTGCACCTCTAGGATCCACTATCTGGGCAGAGGATAAGTCAAGGACTCCAGGTTGTCCTACCTGAGATGTATCGTCGGTGGCCGACTTGATAAATCCTCGCAGGGATTCTTCCTTGTGGAACATGTTGTCCGTGCGCTTCTTGACTCGTTCCACCAGCGGTAGGAACGGGTCTTTGAGGAGCTCCTCCGACGAGTTGATGATGATCTGCTGAGTGTATGCTGAAAAGAAACGGTTGAAATGGTATATTGGAATGATGAGTAAAGTAATGCTTGTATGAAGTGTGGGTCATTGTGATTTCTACATTGATCGCTATCTTTAATACTTCCTTCGGTATGATCAATTTTTATCTATTTTAAATGAGTTTAGAACGTGGAAAAATTGGCGTGAGGAAGAAATAAGTGAAAACCCTTCTGAAGAGGAGTCGACAAAACGAAGGAAAATGTAAGAATATAGTAAAACATAATAGAAAAAGAACAAATATGATAAGCACGGACAGGTATTTTCTATAACCCTTCGAGTCAGCATTTTTCAACGCCTCAAAATTGAAATGTGGACATGGCGAGAATGTTCTCTGATCTTCTCTTCAGTGATAAGAACTTATAAACAGATCCAGAATGTTACGGAAAATTGAACATGCGGAATATTTGAAAATGCAAAAGAGTTCACAGTTAAAGAGAGCTTTGTCCGTATTGTTAAATTTAATTAGGCTAGCTCTATTGAAACAATATTTGAACCAGTTTTTGACAAAACTTTGGAAATACGACAAATGTAAACTTGACTCCAAAATTTAAAACAAAGTTCTTTTAAATTGTCTGCATCTGAAGTTGAGCCTGCTATTTTACTTTAAAATCTAACATTTTATTTTATATTTTTTAAAATCTTTTTAATACTTCGTTATTCAACTGCCGAGATGTTTTCATTTGAATACCTGTGTTCGTCATCAACCATAAAATGTGAGTGGATACCGAACGTAACCCTGTCATTAAACATAAATCATCATTTCTCCATCTATTACTTGAATTCTGCCTGTGAATGGAACTGCCGTCATCCCATATTGTCCATCATTAACCGTAAATCACCTGTTTTGAATTCTGACTGTGGATGGATCTCATCTAATCTTTGGTTATCCGTTGATAACCATAAATCATCATTTTCCCCTCTAACAACTGTTTGAATCCTGGCTTTGGGTATTCTGACGTGATCATATGTCCTTCCAGCAACTCCTTGACTCCTGGTAGTGGACACGTCTGAGAGCACTGACCGGCGATGCGGGTCATCCAGGGGGCGTTCTCGTTGCCGATGTTCTTCTTGATGAGCTTGAGCACATTCTTGAGCAGCTGGTTCATGTGGTCGGCGGTGACCATGGAGACGTGCGCGCCCTCCTGCGGGCTGACGTTGTCGGGGCCCTGCGCCCACCAGAAGGGCAGGTAGGAGCAGAGCAGCGGCAGGATGACGTCGATGATGTGCGGCGCGTCCACGTGCGTCTTGTCCGACTCGGCGAACGCGTCCACCTCCCCCAGCACCGCCTCCAGCGTCGGCATGCTCTGCTCCATGCGCGCCAGCACGTCTGCAAGAAGTGCGCCGGCCATCAATGCGCAAATCTCCATGGAATTGAATTGGATTAGATGGAAGTTTTATAGTACAGAATATACACTGATACACTAATTTAAATAAATATACAAAAATTGCAATAAGCGTACTGTAATTATCCTATGTACTCTCCCTATCACATGCAAGAGATATGTGATACATACGTACGTACATTTAAAATAAATATTAAAAAATTGCATTAAGTATACGTTAAATATCTTGCGTACCCTACCTATCATATGCAAATGACATTTGATATATACGTACTTACACGCATGTCTACATGTATTCACTCTTGTGTATGTAGAATAGCCCTTAGATTGTGCTCGTTAGAGGAAGTTCACACTTTTTTCTATGAAAATGGAGTTACGTTGTTAAGAGAGCTATACATGGGTAAATCTTCAATATACATTAAAGATTTAAAATGTAAAATCTCTATGTTCGTTGGGGTGGGTTTTCTGTTTAAATGTAAATGAATGTTAAAACACTTTATTAACACATGTTTCTGTGAAATATCAATGCGTTTGCTCTGTGCTTTCAGTTTTCTCATGAAGTTTGCTCACACTTACTTCCTCTCTCTTGAAAGTAGTCAATCAGCCACGGAGCACGCTGCATGCGCCAAACCAAACTGTATGTTATTTGCGTCCTCTTTTGACTGACGTTCCTAGGGCCACTGTTTTGGGCAGCTCTGAATTACTCGGCCGGGTATACGAGAGTGACAGTGATTGATTAATTGAGTGAGAGCGAGTGTGTGAGTGAATATTAATTCCGGACCCATGAAGGTCTGAGGTCGCTATACCCTTATACTGCGATTTTTACATTGCTGCGTTTGACATTTGATCAGCATTTACTCTGTCGTCCAATCGGAACCTTACACCTCACAACAGTGACATCATAATGGTGGCGTTCATCATGTCATCCGATTAGATGACACCGTAATAGATGATTTACTTCAAACGCACCTCTGTAAAAACACATTATATGTGTTGTGCTTGTTATATCCTTGGAGAAGATGGTTTTCCTCCTCCGCTGTAAAGTGAGATGTCGACCTACATGCCGGCCCAAAAGACAGGATCCCTTTCAGGTACCATCCCCGCGCTACCGCCTCGCAAACTCAAAGCTCCCGTCTTGTGTCCCAACATGAGCCCACAGGAAAAAATGTTCGGACGTGGTTCGTGGCTGGTTTTTAAGGTAGTGCTTAGGCATTTACGTGGTAATGACTTGAGAAACGACAGAAAACTACCGACCACAACAGCCGACTGCTAGAATTCTTTTCCAGACAGTGGTTGAATTCAACCCAGCTATCTATCTAGCGTCAAAAATCCACCACCGACAGGAATCGAACCCTAGAACCTACCGGTGAAGGATACGGCAGGGGCAACGATGTATGGACTCACCCTGCGCCTCGAGCGAGTGGTCAGCGATGCGGTTGAGCAGCGAGTAGGGGTTGTGCTTGTTGAGGTGCGGCTCGAGGAAGGCCACGGGGAAGGTGGAGGAGAAGGCGCCCAGGCACGAGCCCAACGCCGGCCGGTTGCGCTCCAGCTCCGTCTTGAGGTACTTGCGGTCGTGCGTGAGCGTGGCGTCGATGCCCATGGTGTACAGCGACGCCAGCATTCGGTACGACGCCACCTGGATCTCGTCCACTGCAACATCGCAAGCCGTTTGCAGTGTTCCCTTGGACAAAATGCGACACCTGCCATAACCGCTTAAGATATTTATGTATTGTTTTTGTCAAAGTTAAGTGATGTACGTGTTCCATTGAAGAAATGGTAGGGTAGAGCTGTGGTGTGTGTTTACTCATTTATTGATATCGACTGTGCTATTTTAAATAAAACTAAACTATTTTATTTTCAGTATAAAAAATGCATAAAGGAACAAGTTTAATGGTGTACTTCAACACCCATCTAATGATGGAATTGTGATACGAGCTTATGATCTTATTGCAGACAAAATGTTGCTAAGACTATTTTGCTTACTCATGTATTAATTATTTACATTGAAATCACTATCTATGTTTTTTATATATCGGTTTGTAACAAAACCACACATAAATTATAACTCATATAATTTAATTAGTTGATAGTGATGTTACATTCTATTGAAATATAAATACTTCTACTTCACTCTGTGGGTAGAACTTTTCTCCTCTAACCGCAACAAATAATTCGACTATCAAATAGAATAGTTTGCGGCTGATTTTTTTAAATGATTTAATTTAATTAGTTCTGTAACCTCAAAAGTTAACATTCCCAACATTTCGTGAAGCATTGAAGAAAATTTTGATATTGTGATGAAAGGAAAGGAAAAACCATTATTCTTCCTGTATAATCATCTATTTCATCATTCATCTCTGTAACTATCGAGGAAAACCGTGTATAGGAGAGAAAAAAGGCAATCCCAATTGTAAACAACAAGACTACATTAATTCTGATTTTCCCACCTGGTATAAATAACGTATTTTAACTTTTAAAATATTTATTCCTCTAACTCTGAAGCAAGATATCCAGAAGACAAAGAATAGAGAAACATAATAATGTAATTATTGATTTAATATTTGCAAAAAAGAATGAATTATTTTCAATTTTAAAATTTTGAGAGGATTAACAATCGATTTTAATATTTTGAATTATTGGTTAATAATCATTTTACAATTTGTAACTATTTTTTTCTTTTCTAGAATGTATTGGTATCTAACGAAACATGTTCTTTTGGGATTGTTGAATGAATTATCTTTTTTATTAACCTTTCGTTCTTATTTTCAATAAACTTTACAATAGTGGCATTCGTCTTGTTCTGTGTACTCAGTAACGTAATGTCAAGTCCTTGGGCAGTTAGAAGATGTAGGAGACCCTGGTACTCACGCAGCAAGTCGCTGCCGTACTCGCAGGCCGCTAAGTGGTCGAACATGGCGGTGAGCACGGGCAGCACGACGCCGTTCACGTAGAACAGGGACGTGGAGGTCTTGAGGTGCGTGCCGCGCAGGTGGCTGTACTTGCCCTGCAACACACGACCACGCCCCCTCCCTATCAGCCCACGCCAATGCAGTCGCTTCCGGCGAGAGTGGGGTTGTTGGATAGATGGATTCGTTGATGTTTCCGGACATGACGTCCAATAAGGTCATTAGTGTAATGACGTTTTTGACTGGAAGTGGCGAGGTTTCCCCTACCACCACTGGGTGGTGAGATGAAGCGCCAACTTAAAAACGTCGACTTGTGGGAAAATCCTCCTCCGCGTATATCCCCCCGCCCAGCGGGCCACCGACCCAGCCAAGAGAATCTTTAAGCTCCCAACTGGCCTCTACAGATGTGTGGTAGTGTAGTGCGTGTGTGTTTAAATGTGTGTGTGTGTAAGGGGAGATTATAGGACAAGGAAGAACAATAAAAGATCGCGCGCGGTCCGTTGCTCGTTTGGTAGGGTACTGTTCAGGTATTCACCTGGCGTTGATCAGAGACACCACGGAAAACTTCCAATCAGAGCCGATATATGCTAAAAGTATCCCCTTGACTCTAGCTGAATTCAATGTAGCTACATAGCTAATTCGAGAAACCACTTCCCTTGGGACTCAAATCCAGACCTCTGCCGGTCAGAGTAGCTGCAGAGTCAGCGTCAATGACGAGTTAGCTCTGAATTAAATCTAGCCGGTGCGAGAAAACTGGATCTCGCTTATCCTAAATGGGATTCTGTAGCTGATGGTATTCAGTATTTGTTAACTATTTCAAAATCACGACCAAGGTATCTGAAAACTGGTTCCTTGGCAATAGGATATATATTGGTCCCTTTTGCGTTATAAAAATTCTTTCGCAAAAATCAGATAAACGAAAAATACATCGAGTATATTGACAACTGAACGTCACAATTTCAAAATATTAATACTACTGGAGTGTCGAAATTCTGGCGGATTTACGTCGTACTACTCGGCAATTAATTTAGTCATCAATACACTAACTTTATACTTCTATGTTCGTGTTTGTGGGTTTGACAAGGCAGTCTACTTAGATTTTCGGCTAAGAACATTTACGTCAAAAACTATTTACCTCTTTATTTGGGACTTAGAAATTATCCTTGTCATGACCAATAATAATAATATAGGTTTCCAAAATCAAGTAACATACCGCCCTAACATCCTATTAAGTTATTCCTTAACTACCAACCCTTAGATTCTTTTCTTAAATTAAATAAATATCCACGGAAATTACTCACGTGTCCATACGATATTCAATTCGTCACTAATTATACTATTTTCTCCATATTAACACAGTGCCATTCTTGACATTTTCAGTATTTATCACTTGCCATATAATTATTTTATGTTCCCCATTGTTGCTGTAGTTCATCCTTATAGTTTACACGAAATGTATTTAATTTGTGATAAATCATCACAAAATGCCTTCTTTATACACATTAGTATATTTTAAATAGAATTCAATCAAATATTTTGGCCTAACAAACCTTAGTCTTATAGCCAATTAGCTTTACAGGTGTACATTTATTAGATATTAATATAATTTACAACTGACAACTCTCTGTAGTTGTCGTATTTTGACAAGCTTTTTTCCAGAGAAATTGCGTGACAATTAATGACACCTTCGTATTATAATCTTATTGAAAATAAATCATTTGATCATTGTAACTTAAATGTACCGTAGTTGTGAAGTAAATTAAATTCACTCACCTCTTGCAAATTCTGGATGGTATGGTTAAGGTCATCCGCCGTGTTGTTGAAGAATGTAAGCATGGACGTACGGATGAATTCGGGACAGTTCTTTACCAGGGACCTGTGGGAGGTAAAGTCAGCTTTGATTGAATGAGCATTCTTATTGCGAAGACATAACAAAAGAAACTGTGAAGACTAAACGGATACATTGTTGCAAATATCTGTAATATCAAAGTGTTTGTACATGGGAAAAAATTAGATGATATTTATCAAGTTATACTAATTAAAATTAACTGCTGAACAATAATTCGATACATAAAGTAAAGTAATTATTTACGTAACCGACATGATATGCTGAAAAAGAGTCGGAATTATTTCCCATTAACACATTGACTGCCAAGATCATTTTCAGAAACTATTTCACTAGTGCTAAGAAAACTGTGAGACCATATGGTCTCATGGAAAATTGTAGCTAACCGTGATAGCATATAGTCTCACATGGCAGTCAAAGTGTTACGATACGCATAATTTATTTATACATAATCGTGGGCTTGAAAATGAGGTGCGAGTGCTTACTTGGCGTCGATGCCCTTCACCAGCACCTGCAAGCAGCGCACGGTGATGCGGACGTCCGCGCCGAAGGCAGCCAGACGAGAGCGCAGCAGGGACGCCAACTTGCAGAACAAACTGAAAAAAAACAACATATTTGTTTATTGTAAATACTTAATCTTACCGTTGACGCACAATTGTTTAAAAAAATATTAATTGAGAAATAATTGTTATGAAATAATGTTAGATATGTGTTGTAATTAATTGCTAATTTCGTGAGACCTAGGGATTTGATCTAGTACATTAAGTTCTACGCCTCGTAGCAACCCTGAATCTCCATTGGATAGGTTTTGAAGAGAACAATTTATTGTCTCTGTTTGCGAGTTAATTCAGTCAGGCAATGAAAATATACTATTAATTAGTATATATAGCTCTTAAGTGCTGTTTGAAATGACAGTTTCTTTTGATCTTTAAGGCAATTCTGAATAAAGAAGGGAATTTAGAATTTTGATTTTCCATAAAATAGGGCAGAAACGTGAGCTTGTCATGCGGTGAATAAATTTTTACTAATTTTACTAATATTTACATTATCATCTTCCTCATTATGGCAGACAACATGCAAACAAAGTATTATCATTTACCTAAAAGGAATGTCAGGAATTTTAAAACCTAGTAGTATCAGTGATCAGGTACTTGTTGGTCTGAAAAGTTAAACTGCTCCTCAATATGAACGAGAATGCTGTAAGTACAGTTTCAAATGAACACTATTCACAATTTAGATGTCATTCGTGGTGAAAAAATGAGGAGGTGTGAGAGCCCACCTGGCGACCATTTCCTTCTCCTTGAGCGACGCCGCGCCCACGTTGTTGGTTGCGGTGGCCACAGCGATGAAGTAGTTGCGGTGCGTGCTGAAGTACTTCTCCATCAGCGGCAACACCACCTGCACAGCACCCGAAGATATTTTTAGTCGAAAACACACACTCCCTTTGGAATATTACACTTCTCAATGTTTATAATTTGTAATACTGACTTCGTAAACCGTAACATGCTTTTGTTACGTAGGGTTCTGTTTAGTTGCTCGAGTAGAAGATTACGGTTTTGTTAAAAGGAATATCAGAAGCATTGTTATCGAAAATCATTAGTTTTTCATTAATGACTGATACATTTTCGTATTGTATTATTTCAGTTTAAAAGCATATACACTCACTCCATTTGGAAAATTACACAATTAGATATTTATAAATCATAATATTGATTTCTGTAATATGTCCTAGCTTTCGCTATGTAGGTTCTGCATTGCTGTTCATGCAGAAGATTCGTTAGAACATTAAAAGCATTTTTATAGAAAATAATTAGTTTTTCAGTAACGACTTGTACATTTCCATATTGTTTTATCTCAGATCGTTGCATTGTTTATTTGATCGGTAGAAGAAAAGTTTCGTAAATTTTAAATACAATCTTACACACGCAAGTCAATGATTCGCAAGATATGAGGAATATTACATTTGGAAATCGATTTAAAGTAAAATGTTAAGGAGATTCTGGCACGCATGTGCTTTCACATATGAATTTGCTTCGTAATTTTATGCATGGCAAGATTGGAACATTCGGATTTGTAAAATGAGATAAACGCACCAAACGGCATACTTTGTAGATAACATACATCATTAAAAGGGTCCCAAAATGCAAATAACAGTTTTTGTGCGTTTAACTCTTGGTCTGTACTCATGTAATCAGAACATTTCAGTTAGTAACAGGACTTTGCCTTGATATGTACGTAGCGTGAACGTTGCGTATGCAGATGAAGAAATTAATTTGAATTGTATATTTCTCCATTTATCAACTCAGATCTATTTCTGAGAGATTCTAGAGATATTCTCAATTTACTATCAATAAAATGCAATTTTCACTATTTTATTGCTTGCTTTGTGCCAGTAAAACATCTGTTTACAGAAGAGAGGTAATTTCTCCAGCTAACAAAATTTTTATTTGGTTCTGTATTTTAATAATAAAACATTTAAACACTTAAAAATTATGCAGATTGATCTGAGGGACAATACGTTTTTATTAACATTTACAGAATAGGTGTACAAGGCCGGCAGGGAAGCGTGATGACGCGAAAGCTGACCAGAAGAGATAATGGAAGGCTCAAGGGGAGAATTTCACCTGAACAGACGGCACAAGGACAGAGAAGACTACTGAAATTCAGGCAATTTTTACATTGCTGAAGAACTGGACCCTCTGTTGCAAATCTCGAAGGACTTTGAACGCGGTTTGACCAACATCATTTGAGATCACCTTCCACTTTCATTCTTAGCAAGGTATCAGAGGATGTGGAAAAATTGGATAGTACAGGCTGTAGCGATGACTAAATAGCATACACGAAAGCATGCAGAACCATAGACGTATAACTTGAAGATGGACATTAACTTAAATGTCAACCTTCACCTCCGTGGTGAGAAATGTTGACCGAGTTATTTCGAAAGATATATAACGTTTATGTGTTGCAAAAAAGAAAAAAGAGAAAAGTCGGTAACGAACGATAAGTGAAAAAAGCCAAAGACAAAAATAAAATGGAAGACAGAAAATATTTGGTAACTTGGAGATTGTGTAGTGTTATTGGTGGACGTCTTCAGTGACTTACCAATGCCAAATTCTAATGAGAAAAATTAAAAAAATATTTAACTTGAAGAATCGAAGGAGACGTGAGAGAACATGGAATATAAGTAAGTGTGGCGAACTGTAAAAAGGAAATGTATCGCGAAGAAATATCTTCAATAAGAGATAACCCTCAGACAGTTGGAAGATGAAATGAATATGCTTCAAAAAGAAGAAGGGGAAAGGAAAGAGGCGGTGAGCTTGTTACATATTGAACATTATAACTCTGGTGGAGATCTTGAAAGATATACAATATTCAGGTGTCTGACAGAGGAAATCAATTCAGATACGACGAAGAGATAAAGGGAGTTCAGATAGACGAGTCACATATTAGAGAAAAAGTTGTTACCAAGTCCTGGAGAGATGTCTTCTTCAGATGAGTAAGAAAGGAGATTGATTCAGTGAGAAAGAAAAGGTAAAAAAGCATGGCACATCTGGGAGAAGAACTAGATGTCGGATCGCGAAGTCGTCTTGAAAAATATAATTTTCCATATAATTCAGAGAATGTTAAGCGAATAGGCGGAGACGATTGAGAGAAGAAATCGTTTTAGAGATGGAAAATGAATAAAGAGGACGTGAGCATTTTGGAGAAGATCTTTGTACGAGATTGTGAAGAGGGGTATAAATTTTAAACAACTTTCAAACGAATGGAACATAAATCGATGCAGAGGAGAAGAGTAAAGAAAGAGGTGGGCGTACCATACCTTGGAGGAGAAATTTGTATCAGATCGTTGTAAGGGATTACTAATCAAATGCAACCTTTGGTCTATTGAAAGATGAAATAGATTTAGTTAGGGAGAAATAGAGAAAGAGAAGAAAGATGTGTCGCACGCTCCTTGGGCAGGGATTTTGTTGTGGAGAGGAATTGTAAATCATAAGCAACTGAAAGGGGAAATTGATTGACGGAGAGAAGAGTAAAGAAAGGTGACATGAACATGTCGTATGTAATTTGAAGTAGAAGTTTGCAAGAAATTGTGAAGAGGTATCTAAATCATAAGAAACCTTCAGACGACTGACTGAGGAAATCAAATCAAAAGGCAAACAGTAAAGAAAGAGGTGGGGTTCCTTGGAGGAGACCATTATATCAGATCGTTGATACAACTCAAGGTCTTAGAGAGAGGAAAGCGAATAACGAGGGAGAAATAAAGAAAGAAAAGACCTTCGCGTCGCACGCACCTTGAAGGAGAACTTTATGTCCCGAGTGCAGGTCTTGAAGGCCTTTCACTGGCTAATGGTGATGCAAGGTTTGGATAAGGAGCACATACTTTATTATGGGAAGAATAATAAATTGTAGGCAACATTCAGACGACTGAATGAAATATCGATTCAAAGGCGGAAGATATAAGTGGGCGTGCCGTACGTTGGAGGAGAACTTTGTATCAGATCGTTGATAGGGATCTTGAATAAGACTCCTGAGGGAGGAAATCAATTCAGAAAGAAAGAAAGAAGAGCGCGTCGCACGCACCTTGGAGAAGAACTTGATGTCCCGGGTGCAGGTCTTGAAGGAGTTGCGCCGGCTGAAGGTGGTGGAGGGCTTGAGCAGCTTCATGTTGATGGAGGCCGTGTCCAGGTACTGGATGAGCTTCTCCAGCAGCGAGTAGGCGAAGCGCAGCTCGACGGCCGCGCCCTGGGTGCCCTGCTCCGCCTCGGCGCCCGCGGGTCCGCGCGTCGGCCGGTGCAGCTTGAAGCTCTGGTACTGCATGTACTTGAGGAACTCCTGCGAGCGCTCGCGGTCCTTTCGCTTCTCCTTGTCCGTCAGCAGGTCGTAGGGCACCAGCTGCGGGTGGATGGCACCACCTGCACAACGCATTACTCTATTAACACACAGAGCAAAGTGTAGAGAGAATGAATGGGTTTAAAGAGTTTGGGGGAACCAGCTACGCGTGGACCTGCACCACGCATGCCTCTATTAACGCACAGAGTAAAGTGCAAAGAGAACACTAACTTACACTAACATGCTCTAAACTACCACACATGCCGGGAGACCGGTCGGAATTAGAACTTGTCCCGGTTGGGTGGAGCCCCGCTGGTGGGACATATCTATTTGGGGAAATCCCTGCTCGTCGACGGTAGGTCGGTGCCGGATCTCGCCTTCTAGTGGGGGAAGATCACCGCCACTTCCCGATGAAAAAACATGCACTACACTTACGTAACTAATGACTTTAGTAGTTGACACGCCCCGAAATCAGTAACAATCAATCAATCAACACCCACCGCAAGTGGTGAGCTCTTCCTTCTTCTTCTTGGCCCAGATGTCGTGGGCGTTCTCGGCGAGACGCTCCGCCATGTTCTGCATCTCTCTGCTCAACGTCAGGTTGGTCATGTCCACCGGGTGCGGGTGGTAGTTGAAGGGCGTGCCGGTGTCCTGCAAACAATGGTGCAGTGTGGCAAAATCAAACCGGTAATAGCCAGAAAAACAAGATGGAATTTTGAATGTCATGACACTAACTATACAATTATCCTCGTTGTTTGATTTGATTTATTTAGTCAAATAATAATGGTGGATAATAATTAAAATCAAGGCCCTAGCCTAAAGACACTGCTAGCTGGTAAAAATAGGATTAATCCGACTCTAAAATGTCAAATACATATACAAACATTACGACCTTGAACCTTAATTAGCCTTAGAGTTCCTCCGGGCAAGAATGATTAAAAAAATGTGAGAAACAATTTTCACTTATCAATGAATTAACAGTAATTGTCTGTCAATTTTCAGTCAATAACATATCTTAATCTTTTAACACAAACTCTTAAAGAAACTAACCAGTATACATAAGTGATGAATGTTCTAAAAAACCTCAAATTTTAGATATTTGGCACTAAAGGTAAGACAATAATATATTAATTCACTTAACTTCGCTACTAAAAAGTAGAAGGCCGTTGCCCTTTAAGGGTATTAATTACATTATTATTATTATTATTATTATTATTATTATTATTATTATTATTATTATTATTATTATTATTGTTATTATTGTTATTATTGTTATTATTATGGTTATTATTATTATTATTTTAAATTTTATCAGCTGGTCACCGATGTAGGTTTTAGCAACTACGTGGGGACGTTTCCCGTTTCGCAATCTTGAACTACCGTTGCTTCATTGCTGTTTAGCAGAAGTAATATTTCAAATGGTGTTTGACTTCAAAGAATATTTGTGTCGATGGCGTCGAACCGTATAAAACTGTCACCTTCCCTTATCGAATTATATAAATAGGAAGGATAATATAAAGAGGATCACAATGAGGTTTTTACATCCAAAATGCCTCATCCTGTTTATGTCAGATTTCATTTAATTTCTACTCGAATTTCTCTTCAATGTTGAGAATTTGTCTACCGTTCTTCTTGAAATACTCCAGAAAAAATTCTCTTTTTTCTTCTCGTATCTGTCTGACGCACCCCTGTGTTTATTTTTGACTAATCATGCATTAGCACATTTACATGTAACTGCGTAGATGGTGTATTATAAAATCGAATAAAACAGCCCCCAGAACTCAGATACTCTGCGAATTTGATAAAAAGGAGGGATAAAATTAAGAGGAACTCAGTACTTTTACACCCAAAATGCCTCATCCTGTATTTACCAAATTTCATTTCATTTCTCCATGAATTGTATTTTTTCAGTGGGGAGACATTGTCTGCCTCGACTCCGCTGACGCTTTGCTTCTGAAAACGCAACCCCCGCGCCCTCCCGCTCTCTACGTGAGCGGCTCCTGAGCATCCCTCCCCCGCCGCCAGCGCACTGTGTTTGCCAAGCGATTAATCACGGGTGGCAGCGCCCCGCCCATCGACCGACACTTGGTTCACGCCGATAGCTTGCAAAGCCTTTCCAGCAGCGTCGCAATCAATCAAGGTGCCCTACGTCCGGGATTAGCCATCTTGGCAATGTCCGCGCAACATTATGTTAATTTCCATCTCGATGTTGGGATTAGAAAAAGTTTTCATTATCATTTTTGAAATTAAAGTTTTTAACCACAAGGAAGATATTAGTTATTTATGATGCTAGCACAGAAAATCGCCGTTTAGTTGAATTAATATTTAAGTTTAATTCCGAAGAAATACATAAATTCCTGGGAAATACGATGGACAAATTCATTTGCCGTTGAGTACGACTATTTTATAGGACAAAATCGGAATACATGAAATTATTTTTTAACAATTATATCTCTTAAAATAAATCAACAATTCTGATTATTTTAATATTTTATACATTTATGAATGTTTTCGGGTAAATCTCAGAAGTTAGAATACACAGTAATTATAAATTAAATACTATATAGTAAATAATAGAACGGGAAAGTTTACAAGCGAAAGAGCTACATGTTTATGACAGAATTTGCCTGAAAAAGATATTCATTCGACACGATTTAAATTGAAATTTAACCTGTACGTACAGTTAAAACGATACATTAGAGAATGTTTCCTTCTAAACAAAAATCTACTATTAATAAATGCTTTTAAATTTTTTTGATATAAAGAAAATATTATATCAGGAAGGATGTGAATACTTTCGTCCACGACTGTACTAGTATACACCGAGATCAGGCGTAAAATAGAGACATAATAATAATGCTCGAGTAAATCAAATGGTATTTAAAACAAGATATGATGGTTTAACATAATTTTTTTAAACATTATTCTTGCAAATATACACTATTACACATTATTGGTTCTGATGGGTTGTAAACTTTAGAAAAATCATAACAAATACCTTTTATTAAAGTTTTAAAATAATCCTTACATCTTCGCCAGTCTACCTGCCACAATACATTTACTTGGCAATGCTTACTGACGTAAGAGAAGAGGTAGGAACAATAAGATACTCTCCTTTCGTTGGGTATAAAGTATCGTTAAGTTATCGATTTATGCAAATATTTAGATAAGTGAATATATTTTATTTAATTTTTAATTATTAATTGAAATACTAACATGCTCTAATTTACACATCAAATGACAAAGTGACACTTAGCCAAATCACATCGACATTCAAAACTGAGTTATTATTATCACAGTTGTAAGGACAGATCCGTATAGAAAATATCTTTTCAATTTTCGATATGTCGGCTGAAAAATATGGATATAAATGTCTATGAGCATGCTTATACCCAACTCTAGCGTAAAACTAAAAGGGAGCGTGGTGAGCGGGGCGGGGGCGTGTACTTACGGGAGCGGCCTTGGAGGCGCGTCTGGTGGAGTTGCGGTTGTTGGAGGGCATGTCCGTCTCGCTGTGCTCCACCGTCCAGCCCAGCGCCAGCAGCGCCTTCAGCGACTCGCGCACGGGCTCCTTGTAGCGCTCCTTCTCCTGCGCACACACACCACACACGCCATTCCACGCAGGCCTCTTAAGGCGCAGAACGAAACGCATTGCAACGAGTGAAGGAGAGAGACAGGCCACATCACACGCATGGCATTTGACTCAGTCCACTTAAGGAACAGAATAACATGCAACCAATGAAGGAGAGAGAAAGGCCACGTCACACACAAGGCATTTGACTCAGTCCACTTAAGGTACAGAATAACATGCAGGGCAACCAATGAAGGAGAGAGAAAGCCACGTCATGGCATGGCAATTGATTTAGTTCTCTCATGGTACATAACAATACATTGTACAATGAATGAAGGAGAGAGAAAGGCCATGTCACACTCGTGACATTTGACTCAGTCAACTTGTGGCAACAACGTACAGTGTAAGAAATGAAGGAGAGAGAAAGACCACATCGTACGCATGGCATTCCATGCATTCCACTTACGGCACAGAACAGCGTACAATGCAACGAAATAAGAGAGAGAAAGGCCACGTCACACGTATGAAATTTGATCCAGTCTTCTTATGGCACATAACAATATCCAATTGAAGGGAGAGAGAAAGAAACATTTTCTTTCGAGATGAACATTGAAGAATCTTAGGTTTGCGTGCTATGTCCACAAAAAAAAACAATGAAACTCGTATTTGGTTGAAAATGGGTCCCATAATTTTTAATTTTTTTTTCTGCTTCCATTGTGTCTTATTCGGGTCTGCAGCTTGTTTCATAAAAATCTTGAAAAATATAGTCTCCGGCCATGAGAGAGGTGTCTATGGTTGCGTTTGATACACAGGAACTCAGAAAAAATATAAAACAAAAGATACAGTTTCGATTTTGACTGAAAAATGCAAATATTTGTGTTTTCCCGCCTATTCTTTCAATGTGCGTATAGACTGAATTCTCATATTCAGTGCATCACTATTTGCAACATAGCTGACAACAATCGAGGATAAGGTACCTAGGAAGATGCCGCCCACCATTAAATATTTACTTTTATGTGTTGCGTATGGAACAATTTTTTGTTCGTGGTATGTAAAGAACAGACAGTTGTAGTGTGTATCCGTATTACGTTATTACACTATTTGAGAAGACTGTATTTGTTAAAATATTTAATTACTCATAATTTCAGTTGTTTGTTCGAGAGTAATTTATTTATTTTTCTTGAGCAGTGTGCTTGTTACTTTTGTGAAAACCATTTTGAGTGGTTTTGTTCAGCAGTATTTTCGCTAATTGATTTCACTAATTGATACTCATTATGACACAGCATTATAATTTAGATTTTTGACTCACCACAGAGAAGTTTGTAAATGAAAACTTTGAGACTTAATTAATATTGTTAAATATACTCTTTCTTTTCCCTATTTATTGATTAAATATTCTAATAATGTAATTCAATTGAAGGGGTTAGTCGCAACAAGAGACTTTATGATGAAGGTATAATTTATTACATTTATGTCACGCTGTTAAGGAAATACCGGACAGCCAACCGGCAATAAATTAACTTAATAAAACTAACTTATTT
Source organism: Teleogryllus occipitalis (assembly GCA_011170035.1). NCBI lineage: Eukaryota > Metazoa > Arthropoda > Insecta > Orthoptera > Gryllidae > Teleogryllus > Teleogryllus occipitalis. The sequence goes on along the minus strand of BLKR01015275.1, from coordinate 41,398 downwards.
TTATCTTTCTTAATTATGAAGTTTTGTGTATTTGAAGGCAGATATATTTTCTCTTGAATAATGAATTCATCCGCATTTCAGAGAAAATGCAAGGCATAAATGTAGTATACTGAGAAAAAAAGAGAACTACATCAAAACTACAAATGAAATGTTAAATATTTTCCAATTTTTTAAGGCCAACGTGGTAAACTTTGTTATAAAAATAAGGGTGAGTGATCGCGGGTTCCTGGTTGGGTGACCGACTAGGAACCCCGAGATTAACGGCGCCGAGCCAATTGCCCGTTACGGGACCTATAATGGCTGAATATAATAGTTTAATGAGTCAACTAATTTATTCCTATATGCCACTTTTCTCCACTTCCGCATATACTCAATATTCCAATTTCATTCCGATTGTTACAAGGAAATATTTTGGCACATTTTCATTAACGTAGTGTTATTTACGACCATTGCAGAGTAATATTAATATTTTTAACTTCATAATTACGTTTTCTTACGACCCGCAGGTTAAGCGATTAACAGTAAATTAAATAATCTAATGGGATGCAAGATAGCTAGAGAGCTTCTTGTTCTCGAACTTTTTCACTTCGCTTTTTCTAAGTTCAAAACAAACACAACTTAAGACTATAGCCCTCCCAGGAATAAAAAGCTTCCTAAGCACAGACATTATTTATTTACTCTTACGTTGGTCTTTTTAACTCGCAGTTCTTTCATCTCCTCAGTGAGCACAACACGTGTTTACCGGGATGAGTTTGCGCGGAGATGCGAAATGAGATCTGAAGCGAAAGAGCTCTGCGCCCTGGAGCTGCTAAATGCGATACGGCGCTCTTCAAGGGGAAAGTCTCGAAGCGGCCCTTCGCGGATCCAGCTGCAGAGCAGGTGGCGCGGGAATTACGTTCGATTTGAGGAAATAGTTTTCTTGTGTTTAAATTTATTTTTCCTTAGCATACATAGATCAATCCATTTTACTGTACAGTTATTTTATAGAATAAACGCATAAGAAATTCGATTCCTGAGGTACGTTTTTGAATTACAGAAATGTGTGATCTTATATACTTGGGATTTCGTAACGTGGCGGATGACCTTAGGTCATTTTTACACCTCCTGCCTCTTAAAACGAATCTTTATAACACTGATAAGCACACTTTTGAGGCCATGAGCTCCGTTGGGAAGGACGTTCGCGAATCAATTTAAAAGATTCATTTTGTAAGGCGGGAGGTGTAAAAATGACCTAATGTCATCTGCCACGTTACGAAATCCAAGTATAAATGTATAAGAGAATCAAAATTAATTTTGCAAAACAGCGTTCTTATGACGTTTCGGATGTTTGACATCAATGCGAAAAAACTGGTCTGCTGTTCCGTTTACCGCTACCTCTCCACATTTCTCTCGCTGCGATAGCCGAATGTGTGATGGCGTAATCATTCGTGCTGTAAAATGCTAAATATTTCATCGTTTGTGCCGTAATTTTATGAACAATTCCTTGCAATAGAAATGTTCGTTTATAATGCTGGTACACAAAAAGTTCTTTCCCGAATATGAATATCACACGTTTTTTAACTGCTAAAGAATTACAGGAACACCCGAGGACACCGAGCGCAATGTTGCGAGAGTTTTTTAAAAAAAGGAAGAAGAAAACGTGAACATACGACGAAATGGATATATAATTGAAATTATGTAATAATTTCCTTTATTGTAATGTATAATATAATGTAAATAATGTATAATTCCCTTTATTGTAACAACCTTCGTCAAATTCATCACTTATTTCTCAACCAAATAGGATCTAAAAATCCAATATGAACTAATAGAAACTTAGTTAAGTATTCACTCCGTCCAAATTTTATCAGATAACAAGTCCAAAGACATTGCAGCAATTTCCTAATAATTTAATCTTTAACTAGTGTATAACTTACCGGTACTTACCTTCTTAGTGATCCTGATAATATAACACCCACAAATGAATTGCACGAGTTTACATTTAACCAGAATGATGTTTCCAATGTCACCATATAATCCATTCTTAATAAAGTATGAAGAGCATTAGCCGTAACAACCTCTTTCATTGTTTTTGTATTATACCCGAATTTCTTTGAATCTAACGAAACCATAGACACCTCTCACGCAGCCAAAGACTACATAGTTTTCTTTTAATGTCTGCACGCACTGAAGACTAGTAATACTGGGGGACCGAGAGAAGTGGCCTAGGGTGCAGCGCGCTGACTTCGCAATCGGAAAGCCCGGGTTCCGTCCCCGTGCAGGCCATCCCGACCCGGGTTTTCCTGGTTTCCCTCGGTCATCTAGGCGAATGTTGGGATGGTTCTACCGAAAGGCCACGACCACAAATCCGGAGTCGCTATTCGAATTCGTTAACTACGTGAAGTCACGAAGGTTAAGCGAATTCGAGACATCGCAAGTTCGTGGTTGGGTGACCGACTAAGGATCTCGAAAGGCCGGGGCCAATTGCCCCTTATGAGTGAAATGTAATGGCTCAATACAATACAAATAAAGGGAAGATAAAGGCGACTCACGTAGTCGTTGAGCATGCTGTAGGGCTTGAGGCGCGGGTGCGTCTTGTTGGTGTCGGACCACTGCTCGCCGTACGTCCACCCGCTCTCCAGCTTGCGGCTGGCCCACGCGTCGTGGTAGTGCTCGGAGAACTTCTGCACGATGTTGTTCATGTCGTTGGTCAGCACCACGCTGCAAAAGAAGTATTTTTGTGCAAGAAATTCACGATAAAATCTGATATATGATATTTATGCCCTCCGATTAAACACGAAAGCAAATATATCAATAACAATCAATCAGCCACGCTTCGTCCTTCCTCTACCCCACCCGCTCTCACCGTCCGTTCCTGCGCTCACTTGCCAGAACCCTTTCATCCCGATAGCTCTGCTCGCCTTGCGCATGCCTTGCTCGCCCAGCTCGCGCACTCGCTTCGCTTTACCGCGAGGTATTGCGGATTGCATTAATCACAATTTTGTAAAAAAATGAAACCCTTTGTGAAATTTCGAGATGAACAAATCAAGTTGAACAATTCAAAGTTAAGACATATTTCTATACAAAATTTCATGACAATTGATTGTTAAAACGCTTTTGTAGAACATAAATCAAGCCATTAATTTGTTTAGTATACGCTGTTACGTATACGAATGAGTTATATTTTTACATAGGATTTTGTTCAGGCCATTTTTTTCATCAGAGGATGCTATGGATGGCCATTGCTAAACTGGTCAGACCATTTAACTCTGAGTATCCTGGACACTGCACGTGAAACGTGTGGCAAACAAAACGGTTTTGCGTAAGATTTCTCGGTGTTTTCTCTGTTTTTTTCGAGGTTTTCCGAGGTTTCCCGAGGTTTCCCGGGGTTTCCCGGGGTTTCCAGGGGTTTCCCGGTGTTTCCCGGGGTTTTCCCGTTTCGCTTCTGTTGCATTCCACCATTGCCCTGTTTCATTAATAAATCAGTACATTAAATGAAGACTTAGGCTTCCTCGGTGAGCCGGATTCAAGCGGTACTTACTTGCCAGTGTTGATGGGCTTTGGCTGGTAAGGCCCGTCGGGGTCCGCGGAGTCGTTCGCGCCGTCCCACATGTCGTCGTAGTTCTTGGACAGCGAGTAGTCCGGCGGCAGCGCGCAACCGATGGCAGTCAGGCAGGGCAAGGCCTTGCCGAACAGCTCGGGGTCGTAGTCCTGCGGATAGTCAGGAGAATGTTTGGTATTCATCTATAGGTCTCGGATAATTATATACTAAAATGAGGGAAAATATGTACATATCTATGTATTATAATATACAGAAATATGTAATAAAAAGTAAGAATTATGTAGCATTAATTATCGTTATATCAATTCTATTTTATTAAAATACTTTTATCTTAGTGTATATTGTTCTGTTTCATTAACATAAAGACCATTATAAAACTTTATTTTCCTCATAATCCTATTATTTACAGCGATCTCCGTAACAACAATAAGCGCCTCTTAAGCTGGTGCGTAGTTTCTGGTGAAGGGTATCAAGGTCAAAGTTGACCCCTGAAAGATGCGAAGTAGATGCGTGATATCACCTGCTAAACGTATCATTTTCACTAACCAAACTTCCTCTCCGATCTCTGCGTTACTCGCGCTGAAAACGAACACACCGGAAACTATGGATTGCGTCATCGCCTGCCCTTTTATGGACTGACTTATTTTAACGCAATGCAATAGCGGTATTTTAGAGAGGAGGCTACAGAAAAAATGTTTGAGAATGCTGAATTGTTTGTTTGTGAGATTGGTAATCAAAAACATACAATAAAATGAATAATTAACTAAAAAATGCAGTAACATGTAAAAATATGTTCTTTGAAGTAAAATATGTAAATATATGTACTTACTGGTAAAATATGTAAAAATATCAAATAAACAGTCGACGTTTTTTGACAATAACCGATATGAAACGTGAAATAATCGTTGATTCGGCTTGACAGAGTTACGTCAGAAAAATGTTATTCCATAATTATCCGGGCCCTATTCATCACACTTCATCACTGTCATCACGCATCGTATAAAAATTCAAAATAATTTATTACATTGTTACTGATGGACATAATCAGTTACACATGTGACATTTCTCCTGTTTGGCAGGCAATTAACCTTGGTGTTCGTTAGGTACACGGAATCTCTTTGACCGCTTCAGAAAGTGTACCTACCTACCTTTTAAGCGATTTACCACCGCATGTTGGCAAAAAGTGGACGCATTGCGTGTCCTAGAAGTTAGTGACATTTACTCTGCGACATTCTGTACACATACAAAAATGGAGCCAAAAAAGCAGGTTGGGTAATATTTTTTAATTGTGCATAATCATAAATCTGAATACGTACAGAGGAAGACGCTTAAAATAGAATGAAACACGATTCTGCCATAAAAGTGGGTTAGGTCAATTTCAATTGAGATTTATAACTTTATCCCCAAGTTCCCTCTACTATTATAGTAACGGAGAATAGGCTAATTTCTTTAAAATTGCATTAAATTGATTCGTAAGTAATATTTCACTTTTAAAATACACTGATAGGTTCCTCACCAATAATATTTTCAAAACAGTATTTATTTTAATATATGTTAACGTTAAATAAATGGGTTTATTTCGAGCTGTTTTGAAAAGAAAATAAAGTTGAAAATTTCTTCGTTTTTTTAAATAAAATAAAATCGGCGATTCTTTTGTTTTAGAACAACTAACTTGCCTTCATGGGTTTTAAGAATGTCGTACAATACCCTAAACCTATTGCAAAACAGTTAATAGGGCTTAATAATATTGTAAAATAATAATACATTTCATATGCTTCTTACATTTAATTTGGAAAAATATTTAAGTATCACAAAAGTAAAATATGTACAACGCAGGTTTTGAATATCCTATTAACTGTATTGAAACCGGGCAGCACTGAATTGATACATTCCCACAAGAAGCCATTAAAGTGGGAATTCCCAAGATGTTTCCAACTGAAATTTTTCTTTCTGTTATCATGAGAAGAATTCTTCTCACTTGCCATTCCGAACTCTAACTTTGAGAGGGAGAGACTTGTTGCGGGGCTTTCAAATTAGCTGTACTTTTTCGAGAATCTCTAAGTTCAACAGCAAAGTCACTGCTAATTCACACCATTCCATTTCTCGAAAAACACTGACGATAAAGTACAGATGTGGCAAACGTCCAACTTGAAGTCAGTGCTGCACTCTCACAACACGAGTCCGAGCAAAAAATAAACCTCAATGTTCCAGAATCTTCAAGAGGCGTTATAGCGTGAATTATGAGATTCACTTGCTACTTTAACAAGATATTCTACTCTTCGCTTTTCTATTTCTGCGGTTCTTGTGTTAAACCGACGTGCCTGAAGAGAGAAATCCTTTTAAAGACATACATTCTTTATATTTCCTTACAATTCTTTTTCTTGTATTTACGAGTGAATCATGTGAAATCCTTTTTATTTAATTGCACTTCTCGTTCTGAATTTAAAATTGTCGTGACCCTCAAGAAGTGTGAGACATCTATTTTAAGAGGTGATTTTTGCACGAAACTACTTACTACGATAAAGTAAAAAAATATTTATCGTACAGCGTACAAATTGAAAACTACAATTAAGCTCTTAAAAATACTCAGCTTCCAATGAAATATTTTAAATAGAATTGGTTTCAAATATTTCATTGATCTTTATTGTATTTAGAGTATGTTTAATGTACAAAATAATGCATGTGCATTTCTTCATATGTTTTATCAATTTATTTTACATGAAATACTCGATTTTTATTAGTTACCAAGAATAAATCAATGTTACAGACTTACAGAAAAAACATTAAAAATTAAAATATTTGTAACATTTAATTAAATATTTCTTGCATTTTTTTATTACTAGAAAAAATAAGTATGATTTGAAATAGAAAAGATATGCATTTCATTATATTTTTCTGGCAATCAATCTTTAAATTTCTTGTTTCAATATTAGTTAAACGATTTTTCGTTTCTTCATAACTTTTACTTTGGATCGTTACTTTCGTATTTTGATTTATTAAAAGTCGTGATTACTATCGTAATATTAAAGAACAACTTTCACCTATAGACTGCTAAATGTTGTAAGCTCCTCAAAAGAAAAAGTGTAGCATCACTGATATGGCAACGCCTATACCATTACATACAAGGCCGAACACCAGTATGTTTTCGCACAGCAAGTGTGTGTTCATATTATGGATTGTTCGAATTAATATGAGAAAGATGGAGATTGTTAGGCTTCACGTAACTTTACAAACATTATCCTGATTAAAGCATAGTAGAAGCGGACATGTTATTTTCATATAAACTAAATTGTGGAAATTTTGACATAAACTGAAGAAAATCCTCAATAGAAATTAATTAACAACATCAAGAAGGATAAAACGCTTGACAAATGCAGGTTGTCATACACTCTGAGCAATGTGAATATTTCAAGCTCGCGTACCAACGACAGAGTTTTAGTTTTCTTTCTCTATCTTTAAGTAAGGAGTTACTATTTTTTTGTTTCGAACTTTTGTTATTTGAATGTTTACTAACAATAAGTGATATTTGCGTCTTTCAAAATAATGAGATGCTTACAAAACAATTCCCAACCGTCACCACGCGAAATAGCTTCGTGAAAACTCTGGCGTTCTCTTATAGCCCCACGTGTGTTGCGACCTCGTAACTCTTCGGATTCGGTGGTCAGAACGTTTAGCGTATCGGGCTGTTGTACTCAAATTTGCGGCATCAAACCTGATCAATGACGGGGAATTTTAACGGCGAAAGAATCCTTCGTACGCGTTCCTTCGGAGAAAGAACAATCTGTTGATGCAGAGAGCATGTGCGTTCGCAGAGACGTAGTGAATGCTGAAGTAGTTCTTCAAGAAAAAGAACATGGACAACTATGTCCCGCAGAAAGCATCGGACGCACAGAAAATCTTCAAAATATTTATGAATATTAACAATACCCCCGTTTGTGTTTCAAATATTTATGACGTAGCTATACCTCAAATACTGAAAATATTTTAACGCAATGATTGCAATATAGCGAGCCAGGAAAGTCTCTCCGCACTGATCCAATTCAGAGTCTACCGCCGCCTCCGCTTCCGCCCTCAGCTTCCCCCCGGGGGGCGCTAGTGTCGCATGCGTGCTGTCACATCACCTCCTCCTTACCCGCTGCTTCTGCACCACCCTTCAGACACACACAGCGCTGCTTGTTTTTGTTGTGATTCCAACACAATTTCTGTCGCAGCACTCTCATGAGCATGATGACACTGCGTAGAAGCTTCCCTGGCGCACGGTATATCACTAAATATGTGTAGCATTAGGCTACGTTACTGATGTAATCGAGGCTTCTTCCATTCGTTAGAATCAACTCAGCTTTAAACTTTTGGTTTGGACTGTTCTTTACCAGGAAATCCTTGTTTTTGGTTATTCCCAATCGGTCGAACCGGCAATGGCGCTGATATACGTGACAAGAATTCCATGCTCACAACAGATGTCAAAACAATTTCTGAGTGAACAAATCGAATAATCTACTTGAGTAATTCTGTGAAGAACATTTGTTGCCTCTCGTAAATATTATTTGAAGCAAGTGCCATTAAAAATGACATTAAAATCGATGAAGTCAGCAAAAAATGACGGAAAAAGGTAAAAAATGATTGTTAGTCGAAATCGACAAAAAGCGCAAAATAATGACGTAAAAAATGGGTCATTTTCTTTCGTCATAAAATAAAATTAATTTCTATACTTAACGACATTATTCTTGAGTAAAAAATTACATTTCATTAAAATCCGCCCCCTAGTTATTAAATACACACAATTTTTCCTTCAATTAGTTTACATTTAATTCTAGGAGACACGATTGATACCCAGCTGGTGTCACCTAGCACCGAAATAGGATTTAAGAAGTATGCGCCTCGGTGTTCGATGGTATTATAGCATTCCCATTGTACTCAAGATTGCGGGTTCAGAACCGATTGAAACCGTGGATTTTATGGGCGAAAAATCCTTATTACGCCTTATGGCAACCACATCACTATGCTTTCTTTGCATAGGGTTGGTAGCCGAACCAGAGGAGATTTTTTCAATTACTCATAATGCTCAGAGGACATGACCTCTGAGTTGGAACAGGCCTTCAGAGGCTTACCATGAAGCAGAAAAAAGATGTTACCCGAGTGATACCCTTTTTTAAAAAGTTATTTAAGGTCGCATGAACATCGCGACCACTATTAGAGTTTTTGGTATGGCAACTATGTAGATGAAACGATTTGGTGATGATAAGAGGTGAAAGGACGAACACAAATACAACCATGCCCGAGGCGGGGCTCGAACCCGCGACCCTTCGGTCCGAGATCGCGACAACACTACTGCCTTAGCGATCTCGGCCACCGGATCGGCTAGTGATACCTTCTTCCTCCGCTAAATGATGAAAGGAGCGTATCGAAATTTGCGTGGGCGAAGGGAAGAGCGAGCCTGATGGCCCGAGTCTCGCTATGAAAATCAAGGCATTGGTGAAGTAACTCACCATCTTGGAGAGCGAGTCGAAGATGTTGGAGAAGAGCATCATGGTGAGGCGCTTCTCCTCGTCGCTGGAGGACACGAGGCCCGAGGACGTGCCGTAGTACTTGGCGCAGCGCTCGTAGTGCAGCATCAGCAGCTGGACCACACAAACACTACTTTAGCTTTACACTCTTTCACTAAGCTGTGTTGGTTGTCGCACTGTCAGTTTGGTTACGTTTCGTACTGATTTTTATTTATTTTCATAAAAAAACAAAAGAGACCAGTTGTGATGTTTAGATTAATGACGATGTTGGTATTTGAGCTCTGTCAAGACGTACATGGGGTGCATCTCAGCGTAACTTTCGGAACATTTATGGTAACAGGACGATCAAGCACTTTAGAGTGTTAGGGGGTGGGACTATATTTTATCACAAACATATAGACATTTGAATGCGTAGAGATCGAAATGAGTATTAATTATATTATAATGTCCGTGTATATAAATATAATTTAACATACAAAATTGTCGTAAAATATTATAGAACAATTTTCAAAAGTGTAAGAAGGATCAATTACAATTTAGTGAGCCATCTGTTTAGATTATAATAACCATCACAAGGAACCGAAGGTAATACAGCAATTTTGGGACATAATTTACATGGTAACTAAAATTGCTACGAAGCACAAATATTGATTTCAGGTTTTGTAAAAATACCAAAAAATGTATAATTTTAATTAATTAAATGAAAAAATGTATATTAATTGACGAGTCAATTTATTAATTTAGAAAAAATGTATAATACTTCAACAGAATCAAAATATTAGCTATGAGCTCCAGATGACTCCCCCCCCGGTATGAACGTAACAATATAACCTTGGTATTTCTAGAGTTAACACTTTTCGACACAATGGACTTTTTGAGAGTCTTACGAGCAGAAATCGTCAATGAGTGCTTACTCTGAGGGCGACGGTGGTGTACTCCGTGAGCTTCGATACGTCCACTGTGAGCTTGCGCAGCAGCTTCAACAACATGCTCGGCTGCATCTGGCTGCAAAGACAATGAGAGATCCACATGAGACATGCCGCGCGATATCTTTTCGTAACAATTTTAATTCTAAATTTTCTTTAATCTCATTACAATATTACAATATTCTTTAGTCTCATTACAAGATACTGCTGCGAAAATCGTTTCACAATATTTTAATGTCATTTTAAGTATATTAATTTTATAATCTGAGATAAAAGTTCAAAACAGTAACAAATTATTATTTGAAATTGTATTAATATAAAGTCAATATTATACAATAATATTTCACAATCAATATGCTATAACATTTTTGAGAAGACGACTTTTTACTAGTCGTCCACAATAATTATATTGATGAGCTCAACTTCCTTCACTACAATTTCCTTGAACGTGTATCTCTAAAAACGGGCGAGCTTAGTGATGAACATCGATGCCATTGGAGCATGTGATAGCCTATTACAAGAAGCTCTAAAATCTTTTGTATATAATGGGCTCATTCAATATCGTTAATTGGACAAAAAGTTGTTATAGCAGCTATTAGACTGATTCATAATGTATGCCCTTCAGATGTCCAGACGGTGTTGAAACAAGCTATGGACAGAATTATTCCATCTAAATGCTGCAACCTGGTAGACATATATATCACATTATCTATGGTTTGTGGTGTCAGATCAGAGGACGAGACATGCCGACCCACTCAAAGAGGTTGAGCTTTCAACCTCTTTGACGCAAGACGACACGTTAACTTGTCGAGCCACAAATACCAAGAAAATTCTCTTGAGAAATGAGATTAATTCGTCACGCCGGGTTAAGAGCGAATAAACAAAATGACACTAAAACTATAAAGGCAGATTATATTGAAATTTTTAAATAAAACATGTTACACAAGAGCCGTTAACTATACGAACTAACTATACTATACGGTTAACTATAAGTTATACAACATGTATTTTTGTTGTACGATACTTTATATTATCGATTATATCTTTAAATGAGCAAAGACCTAAATAACACTCGAGCGTTTCAGTCTGTCTTATGTCTACATCCAATGAAAGAGAGTGGTGACGAGGAGGTGGGGGCGAGGGGCGAGGGGCGGCTCACCTGGTGAGGGCGACGAGGAAGTCGGAGACGCACTCGCGCTGGCCCTTGGTGAGCATGCGGTTCTTGGACAGGCGGTACACGGTGTGCAGCGTGGCGTCCAGCAGCGACGCCCAGGGGTCGGCGTCGCTGTAGAACTTGGCGTGCTTGATGAGCAGCGGCAGGATGGCGTTGCCGATGTACCGGTTCATGGCTAGCGCCATGTCCGACTCGTACCCGTCGTTCTGGTTGCACGCATGCGCAAGAGAAAGTTAGCGAATATAACAGGTGTCATTTCTTGGAAGAACTAGGGAAGCTTCGGACTATTTGAGAAAGAAAAATGAGTGGAAAATAGTGGTAAGTACGGAAAATGAAGTCTACACTGGTGAGTTATCACGTAATGAGCGTAAATCAGCGCGCGCGTGTGTGTGTGTGTGTGTGTGTGGGGGGGGTGTATTACGTAAACATAGAAATGGGGATGTTGGCGATGAAGATGTTGAAGTTTGGAAGGAGGAATATGAGGAGAAGTGTTGTCTATACACACTTTCTAGAGCTCGGAGATGTTTGTCATAACTCATATAATATTACGTTGAATTGTGAAACCATGTAGCAACAAACTTTTTGGCAAGATATAATTACTCACTTGTAATAAAAACTATTTTCAAAGGCAATCAAATACAGATTATCCCTAATGATCCAAGTGAAGGAATCCACTTACTGCGGAGAGAAAGTTGAGAACAATTATTTAAATATTTACATTCCCAATAGAGCTAAAAACGTGACAGATGGTGAAGCTACATTTACAGTATAGAAAAAGTTTAGTAGATGATTGTGTGAACGTCGTCTGAGAGCAGTTTTTACCCCTGTCAGTGTTACATTAAATGAGTTGAGAATGTAAGGGAAATTGATAAAGAGGGCCACGATAAGGATTTGAAGGATGGTGACTACGAAGGAGGACTGGGATAAGAATAATGATGAAAATTGGAAAAGCATGAAGACAGGGAAAAGGTCGAAGAAAAGGACGAGCATGAATATGATGACAAAGGTGATGATAAGGAAGAAGAATTCGAGGAGGGCAAGGAAGTGGATGCGAACGAGGTCTGGACTGAGAACCAGAATCACAATGACGATGAGAATGAAGATGATGAGAAGGATGAGAAAAGCGATGACGAGGGTTGATGATGAAGATGGAGAAATTCGTGTGATGAATGACGAAGGTGATGACGAGGTGGGTGAAGATGAGGGGGAGGTTAAGGAAAAGGATGATGAAGGCGATCGAAAAATATAAGAAAGATGAGGGCAATGACGAGAGTGATGGAGAGAGAGAGAGAGAGAGAGAGAGAGAGAGAGAGAGAGAGAGAGAGAGAGAGAGAGAGAGGGTGAGAATGCAAATAAGAGCGAGGTTGAGCAAAAGGACAAATATTAAGTTCTCGAGGCCAAGTTGGAGAAGTACGATTATACTTCGATTTATTGAACATGGCGCCTCAAGGTCTCGAGCTGGAAGGAGAGGGGGACATAGTCATCCAATCGGTAGCTCCAATTCAAAAATTGAAATCGTAACGAAGCTCCCGATTAGATGTGAGTGTCCCTCTCTCTTGCCAGCTCGTGACCTTGCGGCGCCACGTCATATATAGGCGGCGTGCTCACCCTGCCGAGCATGGTGGCGGCGCGCAGGTCGGGCAGGAAGGCCTCCTCGAGCAGGCGGAAGAAGAGTTCCTGCGTCTCGATGCCGTACACGCGTTCCAGGAAGAGCACGATGCTCTGCTTGTTGATGGGCAGCAGGCCCGACGGCATGTCGCTCTTGGGCCGGTCCTCGCCCGCCGCCGGCTGCATCAGCGTGAAGCGCAGCGACAGCACGCCCTGCAGGTCCTCCAGCGGCACCAGCGAGCGCAAGATGGCGCGCGCGCGCAGCGACTCGTTCTTGCCCTGCAACGCCAACGCACGCGCGGTTTCCAATATTAATTCAGCGCCGGTAATTACTGGCGGGTGACCAATGTTATATTAGGCAACCTGCGTGACATTTATGAGTTGCAATGACCCCATCCATTGGCTAGCAACATTAAGTTTAGCTGGTACACTTAGAGAGAGAAAGAAAGTAGTAAAGGAAAAGAAGATTAAGAAAAAGAGAAAAATGAAGGTGAAGAAAAAGTGAAAAATGAAGATGCAGAAAAAGAGAAGAGGATAAAGAGAAGAAAAGGGAAGAAGATAAAGAGAAGAAAGTTCAAAATAGAAGAAAAAGAGAAAGAGAGGAGGAAGAAAAAAGCGCCTTTGTCTTAGCCCAATTCAATGTACTCTGCATTCACCATGCAAAATTTTTCTGAATATTATTTTTTGCTGGTTCAGCAGGGTCCCAACCGCTAGACAATATAATACTAGTACTTCAGGTTTTTAACCCAAAGAGAAATTGTTTTGAATATTCTAAAAATATTGGATATTCCTAAAGATCACATCACTCAGCGAATTGTTTTCTAAAATATAATTTTCTTCAAATCGGATGTGCTAAAGCGTTATATGATAATGCCTCAGAAATGTTAGTTGACATAATAAATCACACTGTTCACGTATTATAAGTAAACGTTATCCTGCATTGTCATTTTATTATTTATATGGATTTATTGTACATTTAAAAGTCATTAAGCTGAAAATAATTAGTTATATTATATGAAAATTCTTTATGTTAAGAATTGTTTAATTGAAGAATAACTTAATACAAATGGTAATTTTGTATTAACGGATAACCAATGAAACATCAATTATATTATCGTGACCCCTTTAAGGTCAATAGACAAGAAATGTGAGTCTCATGAATTGTCGTCCTCCAGAAGAATAATCCCAATACGAGCGGAGCTATTTATTTCGTCGCCAAAGACAAAGAACAAATATTGCCTTCCTTATAAATTGGATGTATTTATCAAATGTTTACTAGTAAATAAAGATACCTTTCTAAATTTATTTCTACACGTAAATAAAAACAACGTCTTCGTGAAAAATGTCACTTTTTGTGCACCAACGGATTGATTTCCAAATAACAAAAAGGGACTATTGTACGTGGCGCACCTGCAGGATGACGGCGAAGTCCGGCGCGCAGCGGCCCAGCAGGTCGACGAGCGTGCAGTAGAAGTTGAGGATGGCGGAGCCCGTGTCGATGTAGTCCTCGTCGTCGTCGCTCTCGGGCAGCGGGTGCTCGAAGCCCAGCGCCGCCGTCGTGCCCTCGGCCTCGTCCAGCAGCTTGCGCCGCTCCGCGATGCGCTCCGACATCTTGTTGGCGTCGATGATGGCGCGCAGCAGGCCCTCACCCTCGCCGCGCAGCGCGGGCCCCAGGCACTCGGGCCGCCGGATCAGCAGGCGGATCACCAGGTTGGCGTTTTCCTCCACGCTCTCCCCTGCAACGACCGCGCCTCTGTTACACAGGCTCGTGCACAGATGAAAGGTACTGAGATTGTCGAAAAGGTTTCTGAGTGATTCAGAGAACGAAAGGTAAGGTGAAGAGAATGAAGCACAGATCAGAGGTATTGAGATTATCGAAAAAGTTTCTGAGCGATAGAGAGAACGTAAGGTAAAGTGAGGAGAATGAAGGTAGGGATGGGAGGGTCAGCGGATCAGCAGGCGGATCACCAGGTTGGCGTTCTCCTCCACGCTCTCCCCTGCAACGAGCGCACCTCGGTTACACAGGCTCGTGCACAGATCAAAGGTACTGAGATGGTCGAAAAGGTTTCTGAGTGATTCAGAGAACGAAAGGTAAGGTGAAGAGAATGAAGCACAGATCAGAGGTATTGAGATTATCGAAAAAGTTTCTGAGCGATAGAGAGAACGTAAGGTAAAGTGAGGAGAATGAAGGCAGGGATGGGAGGGTCAGCGGATCAGCAGGCGGATCACCAGGTTGGCGTTCTCCTCCACGCTCTCCCCTGCAACGAGCGCACCTCGGTTACACAGGCTCGTGCACAGATCAAAGGTACTGAGATGGTCGAAAAGGTTTCTGAGTGATTCAGAGAACGAAAGGTAAGGTGAGGAGAATGAAGCACAGATCAGAGGTATTGAGATTATCGAAAAAGTTTCTGAGCGATAGAGAGAACGTAAGGTAAAGTGAGGAGAATGAAGGCAGGGATGGGAGGGTCAGCGGATCAGCAGGCGGATCACCAGGTTGGCGTTCTCCTCCACGCTCTCCCCTGCAACCCGCGCACCTCGGTTACACAGGCTCGTGCACAGATGAAAGGTACTGAGATTGTCGAAAAGTTTCTGAGTGATTCATAGAACGAAAGGTAAGGTGAAGAGAATGAAGCACAGATCAGAGGTATTGAGCTTTCGAAAAAGTTTCTGAGCGATAGAGAGAACGTAAGGTAAAGTGAGGAGAATGAAGGCAGGGATGGGAGGGTCAGCGGATCAGCAGGCGGATCACCAGGTTGGCGTTCTCCTCCACGCTCTCCCCTGCAACGAGCGCACCTCGGTTACACAGGCTCGTGCACAGATGAAAGGTACTGAGATGGTCGAAAAGTTTCTGAGTGATTCAGAGAACGAAAGGTAAGGTGAAGAGAATGAAGCACAGATCAGAGGTATTGAGCTTATCGAAAAAGTTTCTGAGCGATAGAGAGAACGTAAGGTAAAGTGAGGAGAATGAAGGCAGGGATGGGAGGGTCAGCGGATCAGCAGGCGGATCACCAGGTTGGCGTTCTCCTCCACGCTCTCCCCTGCAACCCGCGCACCTCGGTTACACAGGCTCGTGCACAGATGAAAGGTACTGAGATTGTCGAAAAGTTTCTGAGTGATTCATAGAACGAAAGGTAAGGATGAAGAGAATGAAGCACAGATCAGAGGTATTGAGCTTTTCGAAAAAGTTTCTGAGCGATAGAGAGAACGTAAGGTAAAGTGAGGAGAATGAAGGTAGGGATGGGAGGGTCAGCGGATCAGCAGGCGGATCACCAGGTTGGCGTTCTCCTCCACGCTCTCCCCTGCAACGCGCGCACCTCGGTTACACAGGCTCGTGCACAGATGAAAGGTACTGAGATTGTCGAAAAGTTTCTGAGTGATTCAGAGAACGAAAGGTAAGGTGAAGAGAATGAAGCACAGATCAGAGGTATTGAGCTTATCGAAAAAGTTTCTGAGCGATAGAGAGAACGTAAGGTAAAGTGAGGAGAATGAAGGCAGGGATGGGAGGGTCAGCGGATCAGCAGGCGGATCACCAGGTTGGCGTTCTCCTCCACGCTCTCCCCTGCAACGAGCGCACCTCGGTTACACAGGCTCGTGCACAGATGAAAGGTACTGAGATTGTCGAAAAGTTTCTGAGTGATTCAGAGAACGAAAGGTAAGGTGAAGAGAATGAAGCACAGATCAGAGGTATTGAGATTATCGAAAACGTCTCTGAGGATAGAGAGAACGTAAGGTAAAGTGAGGAGAATGAAGGTAGGGATGGGAGGGTCAGCGGATCAGCAGGCGGATCACCAGGTTGGCGTTCTCCGAAAGGTAAGGTGAGGAGAATGAAGCACAGATCAGAGGTATTGAGATTATCGAAAAAGTTTCTGAGCGATAGAGAGAACGTAAGGTAAAGTGAGGAGAATGAAGGCAGGGATGGGAGGGTCAGCGGATCAGCAGGCGGATCACCAGGTTGGCGTTCTCCTCCACGCTCTCCCCTGCAACGAGCGCACCTCGGTTACACAGGCTCGTGCACAGATCAAAGGTACTGAGATGGTCGAAAAGGTTTCTGAGTGATTCAGAGAACGAAAGGTAAGGTGAAGAGAATGAAGCACAGATCAGAGGTATTGAGATTATCGAAAACGTCTCTGAGGATAGAGAGAACGTAAGGTGAAGTGAGGAGAATGAAGGTAGGGATGGGAGGGTCAGCGGATCAGCAGGCGGATCACCAGGTTGGCGTTCTCCTCCACGCTCTCCCCTGCAACCCGCGCACCTCGGTTACACAGGCTCGTGCACAGATGAAAGGTACTGAGATTGTCGAAAAGTTTCTGAGTGATTCATAGAACGAAAGGTAAGGTGAAGAGAATGAAGCACAGATCAGAGGTATTGAGCTTATCGAAAAAGTTTCTGAGCGATAGAGAGAACGTAAGGTAAAGTGAGGAGAATGAAGGTAGGGATGGGAGGGTCAGCGGATCAGCAGGCGGATCACCAGGTTGGCGTTCTCCTCCACGCTCTCCCCTGCAACGAGCGCACCTCGGTTACACAGGCTCGTGCACAGATCAAAGGTACTGAGATGGTCGAAAAGGTTTCTGAGTGATTCAGAGAACGAAAGGTAAGGTGAAGAGAATGAAGCACAGATCAGAGGTATTGAGATTATCGAAAACGTCTCTGAGGATAGAGAGAACGTAAGGTAAAGTGAGGAGAATGAAGGTAGGGATGGGAGGGTCAGCGGATCAGCAGGCGGATCACCAGGTTGGCGTTCTCCTCCACGCTCTCCCCTGCAACGAGCGCACCTCGGTTACACAGGCTCGTGCACAGATCAAAGGTACTGAGATGGTCGAAAAGGTTTCTGAGTGATTCAGAGAACGAAAGGTAAGGTGAAGAGAATGAAGCACAGATCAGAGGTATTGAGATTATCGAAAACGTCTCTGAGGATAGAGAGAACGTAAGGTAGAAGTGAGGAGAATGAAGGTAGGGATGGGAGGGTCAGCGGATCAGCAGGCGGATCACCAGGTTGGCGTTCTCCTCCACGCTCTCCCCTGCAACCCGCGCACCTCGGTTACACAGGCTCGTGCACAGATGAAAGGTACTGAGATTGTCGAAAAGGTTTCTGAGTGATTCATAGAACGAAAGGTAAGGTGAAGAGAATGAAGCACAGATCAGAGGTATTGAGCTTATCGAAAAAGTTTCTGAGCGATAGAGAGAACGTAAGGTAAAGTGAGGAGAATGAAGGCAGGGATGGGAGGGTCAGCGGATCAGCAGGCGGATCACCAGGTTGGCGTTCTCCTCCACGCTCTCCCCTGCAACGAGCGCACCTCGGTTACACAGGCTCGTGCACAGATGAAAGGTACTGAGATGGTCGAAAAGTTTCTGAGTGATTCATAGAACGAAAGGTAAGGTGAAGAGAATGAAGCACAGATCAGAGGTATTGAGCTTATCGAAAAAGATTCTGAGCGATAGAGAGAACGTAAGGTAAAGTGAGGAGAATGAAGGCAGGGATGGGAGGGTCAGCGGATCAGCAGGCGGATCACCAGGTTGGCGTTCTCCTCCACGCTCTCCCCTGCAACCCGCGCACCTCGGTTACACAGGCTCGTGCACAGATGAAAGGTACTGAGATTGTCGAAAAGTTTCTGAGTGATTCATAGAACGAAAGGTAAGATGAAGAGAATGAAGCACAGATCAGAGGTATTGAGCTTATCGAAAAAGTTTCTGAGCGATAGAGAGAACGTAAGGTAAAGTGAGGAGAATGAAGGCAGGGATGGGAGGGTCAGCGGATCAGCAGGCGGATCACCAGGTTGGCGTTCTCCTCCACGCTCTCCCCTGCAACCCGCGCACCTCGGTTACACAGGCTCGTGCACAGATGAAAGGTACTGAGATTGTCGAAAAGTTTCTGAGTGATTCATAGAACGAAAGGTAAGATGAAGAGAATGAAGCACAGATCAGAGGTATTGAGCTTATCGAAAAAGTTTCTGAGCGATAGAGAGAACGTAAGGTAAAGTGAGGAGAATGAAGGCAGGGATGGGAGGGTCAGCGGATCAGCAGGCGGATCACCAGGTTGGCGTTCTCCTCCACGCTCTCCCCTGCAACCCGCGCACCTCGGTTACACGGGCTCGTGCACAGATGAAAGGTACTGAGATTGTCGAAAAGTTTCTGAGTGATTCATAGAACGAAAGGTAAGGTGAAGAGAATGAAGCACAGATCAGAGGTATTGAGCTTATCGAAAAAGTTTCTGAGCGATAGAGAGAACGTAAGGTAAAGTGAGGAGAATGAAGGTAGGGATGGGAGGGTCAGCGGATCAGCAGGCGGATCACCAGGTTGGCGTTCTCCTCCACGCTCTCCCCTGCAACGAGCGCACCTCGGTTACACAGGCTCGTGCACAGATCAAAGGTACTGAGATGGTCGAAAAGGTTTCTGAGTGATTCAGAGAACGAAAGGTAAGGTGAGGAGAATGAAGCACAGATCAGAGGTATTGAGATTATCGAAAAAGTTTCTGAGGATAGAGAGAACGTAAGGTAAAGTGAGGAGAATGCAGGCAGGGATGGGAGGGTCAGCGGATCAGCAGGCGGATCACCAGGTTGGCGTTCTCCTCCACGCTCTCCCCTGCAACGAGCGCACCTCGGTTACACAGGCTCGTGCACAGATGAAAGGTACTGAGATGGTCGAAAAGGTTTCTGAGTGATTCAGAGAACGAAAGGTAAGGTGAGGAGAATGAAGCACAGATCAGAGGTATTGAGATTATCGAAAAAGTTTCTGAGCGATAGAGAGAACGTAAGGTAAAGTGAGGAGAATGAAGGCAGGGATGGGAGGGTCAGCGGATCAGCAGGCGGATCACCAGGTTGGCGTTCTCCTCCACGCTCTCCCCTGCAACGAGCGCACCTCGGTTACACAGGCTCGTGCACAGATGAAAGGTACTGAGATGGTCGAAAAGGTTTCTGAGTGATTCAGAGAACGAAAGGTAAGGTGAGGAGAATGAAGCACAGATCAGAGGTATTGAGATTATCGAAAAAGTTTCTGAGCGATAGAGAGAACGTAAGGTAAAGTGAGGAGAATGCAGGCAGGGATGGGAGGGTCAGCGGATCAGCAGGCGGATCACCAGGTTGGCGTTCTCCTCCACGCTCTCCCCTGCAACCCGCGCGCCTCGGTTACACAGGCTCGTGCACAGATGAAAGGTACTGAGATTGTCGAAAAGGTTTCTGAGTGATTCATAGAACGAAAGGTAAGGTGAAGAGAATGAAGCACAGATCAGAGGTATTGAGATTATCGGAAAAGTTTCTGAGCGATAGAGAGAACGTAAGGTAAAGTGAGGAGAATGCAGGCAGGGATGGGTGGGTCAGCGGATCAGCAGGCGGATCACCAGGTTGGCGTTCTCCTCCACGCTCTCCCCTGCAACCCGCGCGCCTCGGTTACACAGGCTCGTGCACAGATGAAAGGTACTGAGATTGTCGAAAAGGTTTCTGAGTGATTCAGAGAACGTAAGGTAAAGTGAGGAGAATGAAGGTAGGGATGGGAGGGTCAGCGGATCAACAGGCGGATCACCAGGTTGGCGTTCTCCTCCACGCTCTCCCCTGCAACCAGCGACGAGTGCGCCTCGGTTACGCTCGTGCACAGATCAAAGATATTGAGGTTAATGAAAAATATTTTGAGCTTAAAGAGAACGAGGTGTAAGACGAGGATGTGGATGTAGGCAAGGATGGGCGTGCCGGCGATTGAGAAGGTTTCTCACCAGGTTGGCGTTCTCCTACACGCTCTCCTCTGCAACCGGCAACGAGTGCGCCTCGATTACGTTCGTACGCTCGAAAGGTATTGGGGTTAACGAAAAAAATGTTGAGCGCTAGAAAACGAGATGTAAGACGCGGATGAGGATGAGGATGAAGGCAAGGATGGGCGTGCAGGCGGTTGAGAAGGTGGATTACCAGTATGCCGTTCTCATCCACGTTCTTGTCTGGAACCAGCACTGAGTATACCTCGATTATGCTCGTACACACGACAAAGGAACTGGGATCAACGAAAACGATTCTGAGCGATAGAGAGAACGAAAGGTAAGGTGAGGATGAGGATGAAGGCAGCGTTAAGATGAGAGTAATATGTTGAAAGGAAAGGGTGAGAAAGGGAGCGAAGATGTCGATGAGGATGGCTTTGGCACTGGAGCCTCGATTATGCAGGTGTACACATCACACTTAGTGAAACATTTTGAGGAAGATAAAGTTAATGAAAGGGGAGGCGAGGACGATAATGGCGACAATGATGAGTATGAAGTTAAGGATAAGGATAGTTCAACACTCGAGTCGGGTCGGAGGATCAGCCAGCGAATAATCAGGTTGGCGTTCTCCGCCATGCTCTCGCCTTCAAGAGGCAACAAACAAGTGTAAATTAAGGTTGTCTAAAAACCAAAGATATTGACAATAACGAAAATTCAACAAAATTCTACACTTTTAGTTTTAAACCTCTTTGGTGCACTCCTGAAAGTAATTTCTAATTCGGTAGAAGCGCATTAAAGGGGTTTAATGCCCATGAGGACTTTTAGCAAAATCGTTAATTTCCTCAACGTATTATATTTATAGGTAAAAAATTACAAAATCCTCAGCGCACTAATCAATCTTCATAGAGTTGCGGTGGATGGACTTAATTTCAAGTACTCGCGCTCTTTATTCATACAATACAAGAAGTATCAATTTTTCGGCGTGAATATACATCCCATATATCTTAAATAAGTGCAGTAGTTTGTTTCGTGATGTAACATTCTGTAAATGCTAATATATTTCGAAGAATTCCGATAACCAAAGAATTTCCGATCTGATGTAAACAACTTTTTCACATTCTCGCACTAATATCTTTACGTTTACGGTTTTTTTCTTCTTAAGAAATACCATGATGCAATTTATTTTTAAAAACGCACCATTGTATAGAATTTAATAAAGAGAAATGCGTTTTCAAAAGGCGAAACGAAAGAACTTTTAAAAAGAGCATCATTTAATAAAAGCTTGAACTTTGAGTAGTAATTATTTTCTTCAAGTCCACTCCACTCCCTTTGGTACACATATTTCTTGAGATATTTTACACTAATGAAAGCAAAAGAGAAATGTAAAAATTATTTGATCATGAATAGAACGAAAGACTCACCTGGAACATTTCGTACGTGAATTTTATTCTGTGTTTACTGACCTTTCGGGAACTGCATTATTACAAATTTTATATTAATGGCGCATCTCGTTCAAACAGAAAATTCAACGCTGACAACAAGAAAGTTCCTCGCGAAATTACATAAAGTGCAGAGCGACATTTGACATTTCGCAATTCAGAGAAGCGCTCCTCGTTTCAGCGGATTCAACCTCCCTCCAATCCAATTACGGAGGCCCGAGGCGATAGGTCAAAGGTGAGCGCACTTGCACCGCTGCGTCCTGTCGCCACTCACCGTTGACCCAGACGCAGAAGCGCAGGAAGTCGAGGTAGCGCTCTCCCTCCACCGGGTCCCAGCCCAGATCGGGGTAGCCCTTCTCGACCAGCTCCGAGTTGGACTGCAGGCCGCACCGCGACAGGTAGATGGCGATCTTTTCCAGATAGTGCTCCCTAGGATGAAATGAAGTTAACGTTATTAATAGAGGGTGGATTTTGATGACCTGAAACATTGCTAAAAATGATCAATAAAATGTTCTTAAAATGTTTTTAAAATACCCTAAAAAGAAAAACGACGTTCAAAATGTCATTCAAACCAGTTCAGATGAACATTCAAGGGAACTCACCTAGCAAACTTTTCGTTTGGGCTGTTCTTTACTCAGAAATATCTGTTTTTAGTTATCACGAATTGGCCGAACAGAGATGCGCTGATAGGCGTCACAGGAACCTGACAGTACATGCTCTCAAAGACTGACATTATAATTTCTCGGGGAAGAAATCGAATCGGCGACACAAACATTCTGTAGGGAACATTTCTTGCACTTCGTAAATATTATTTGAAGCAAGAACCATTAAAATGTCCTTGAAATATATGAAGTTATAAAAATTAAGAAAAAGGCAAAAAAATGACGAATTAGTCAAAATCGACAAAAATGCAAAAAAAAAAAAAATACAAAAATGGATCATTTGCTTTTGTCACAACATAAAATTAATGTCTATACTAAAGAACATTGTTCTAAAGTAAAAAAAAGATATCTCATTAAAATCCGTCCCCAAGTAATTAGAATGTGAATGATGCATCATTTGATATGTGGAAGGACACAGAGGTAGGTATTAAGAGAATTTCATCGTAATTACATTAGATAAATATCATATTTGAGGAAATGTATTGAACGTCCTTAGGTAATGCTTCCTTCATATTCTGGGTGTCAAACACACAACACGGTAAAAGTATTGAGAGAATATAACTCCAATTGTATGAAATAGACTGTCTTATGTAATGAAATGTACTAAATATCTGCAATGCAAATTCCTTTTGTCATATAAAAATTATTATGGCACAAAGGTGTTTTCTCTATGCAACTGTTTCATGATATTGAAGTCAAACAGGTTGTCAGTTAACATAATACGGATTAGGGCTGAGTACATGAAAATGATTCCTGATAACATAATGTTAATTATTTGCTTCGTCTTACGAATTCTATAATGCTGACTTCGAATCCCTGGTACTCGCTTCTTCCCCGTAAAAAAGTTATGATTAAAAATTTTATTTCCGTTTTTATGTTAAGAGCTATTTCTTAATTTTATAGTTACTCGATATATCAAATACAAAGGAGAAAGTAAAGAACCTCAGCTTCTGATTGGGCAATGTAGAGGGAGAAGTTGTGCGTCATTTCTCATTACCTCATGCGGGAAAATAAAAGAAACGGTAATATGTTTGGAATACAATGTGTAGAGGCGGTTTCTCAGGAGAAGGAAGGGAGGAACACATTTTATCTTGTATGTAATTTCCAAATACAATATTTTCTTTGACGTAAGAGGGAAAATTATAATTTTTAGTTCTCAGTTATCGGAAATTGTGCGGTGTGTGGAGCGATGTGTGATATGGTGTGGTGAGGTGTGGTGTGGTGTGTGGTGTGGTGTGTGGTGTGTGGTGTGGTGTGGTGTGTGGTGTGTGGTGTGGTGTGTGGTGTGGTGTGTGGTGTGTGGTGTGTGGTGTGGTGTGTGGTGTGGTGTGTGGTGTGGTGTGTGGTGTGATATGTGGTAAGTGGTGGTGTGGGGTGGTAGGGTGGGGTTCGGAGTGCGGTGTAATGTGGTGTGGTGTGGTGTGTGGTGTGGTGTGGTGTGTGGTGTGGTGTGGTGTGGTGTGGTGTGGTGTGGTGTGGTGTGGTGTGGTGTGGTGTGGTGTGGTGTGGTGTGCTGTGGTGTGGTGTGGTGTGTGGTGTGTGGTGTGTGGTGTGTGGTGTGTGGTGTGTGGTGTGTGGTGTGTGGTGTGTGGTGTGTGGTGTGGTGTGGTGTGGTGTACTGAGGTAGGGTGAGGTGTAGTATGGCAAGATATGGTGTGGTGTGGTTTGGTGTGGAAGGGTGGGGTGTGATGTGATGGGGTGGAGTTCGGAGTGTGGTGTGGTATGTGGTGCGGTGCGGTGTGGTACCTGAGCGCCAGCGCCAGCTCCGTGTTCTCCATGAGGGAGGAGTAGGCCACGTCGAGGGGCGTGGAGCCGCGCAGCGACGGCCGAGACAGCAGGATGTTGCTGTTCTCCAGCAGGAAGGAGAAGTGGTCGAACATGGCCTTCTGGTTCTGGCGCGACGTGCGGCAGAAATAGCACAGGAAGCGACAGCACGCCACCACCATCTCGTGGGAGGTGTCCTGCGAACACACACACGTTGAACTCAAGGCTCTCCGAGGTCAAAAACGCATCTCCAGATGGAGATGAATGAAAGGTGGTCCATTAAAAAGAAAAAATAGGCACACTGTACACTGCAACGTAATCTAAACGAGAAATAATGCTAGAATTTCAACCCCCGCTTCTCTCTCTTTACTTGTCTTTACGATTCATTCACATTAGAACTTCTCTGATCACAGCAAGTACAAATATTGCAATTACAATTATCAAATTGTGTTTTTCATTTCTATTTTAAACCAGGTTACCAAGTTTTTTGTTGAATTAAGGCAAAAAAGGATGGCAGATATAAAATATACAATTTAACATTTCGTAGTTGATACTCAATTTAAAGAAGTTTTCAATCCATTGCTAATGTTCTGTAAATATTTGGTAAATAACTCTAGTAAATGCTACTTCTAATGCTTACAATTTGTCACTTAGGACTAAACAAAACTAGTAAACTACAAAAAAAGAACAGACACTATTTTATTCAAAAGGCTCTTTTTTAATACTTCCCAACCGTACTACGACCATTTAGTCCTTAGCATTTGGTAGAACAAATTACAGAGAGAAACGTAATAACAACAAATCAATTAAGCCAAAAATGCGAATACGGCCTTTGTCAGTATACTTGAGCAAAGGAACGCAGTTCTACAACTTGAAACTTCCTCAAGCCGCAGTAGTCCGATTAATATTAAATCCTTGTATTAAATTTTAGCATCACCAACATATAATTATTGGATATCATGACAGAGTTGAAATAATTGTTATAATACTTAATATTAGTGATAGTATGATTTTTGCATCTTCGGATTGTACTGTTCTCCTTAATTATTATTATTATTATTATTATTATTATTATTATTATTACTATTATTATTATTGTTATTATTATTGTAATTATTGTTATTTAACTGCCACCGGGTCATACCCAATTCCAGTTCAAAATAAATGTATGTATGTATATCTAATGTCTTTTCAAGGACACGGGCTGAAAGGAGAAGAGCGGGGGGGGGGAGTGTCATCCAATCGAGAGCTACGTTATGACTTAAATTTTTGGTATTGAAGCTTCCGATTTGCTGACAGGTTCCCCCTCTTTCCAGTTCGTGATCGTGAAGAGACCCTACATTTAAGTAGGAGCGAAGCGCGCCCTGGTACCTTCTCCTTGGGCGCGACGGCCTCGCCCTCGGCGCCGCCGGCCTGCGGCTGGTCGCTCTGCGCCTGCGCGCGGCGGCCCAGCGTGTTCATCATCACGGCCATCACGTTCTCGTGCACGCGCAGGATGCGGATCAGGTCCGGGTGCTGGAAGAACGTGTGGTTGTTCACCAGCTTCCTGCGAGCACACACAAACAGCCGGGTTAGTTGACGAACGACTCGGCGCGCTTCCGTTCTACGATGAAGTAGAACAGATAATGTAGGCAGCCCAAGGGCGTGGGTCTCGGTAGCATAGTCTTTTTTTTTGTTTTGTTTTTTTAATTAAAAATTCAAGTAGTATATGGCTTAGTGTAGGGATCACAGAACTTTGAAAATGTGCACAGAATTCAATGGCCATAGCACGTCATACACAGTTTTAAACTGTTTTTGACAAGTAAATAAATAAATAGGACATGTTTGCTAATATGAGGGATTCGGCATTGTAACATCAGCACATCTGGGGATTATAATATCCTATTCAGAGAAATAATGAGTTCTATTTAGCCTTCCTTCTCAATACCAGTAATCACAAGCTCGATTAATTTTTTACGTATGTTTGCTACCATATGATTTGATTTATATTGCGGCAATTATTGGATAAATATAATTTTGGCGCTTGTTATGCCACCTCCCCATTTCTCAAAAACACAGTAAGATGCATTGAAAACCCATTAAAATTAATCCCAATTCAGAGGGTCTTAAAGAGGGACAAAAAGCAAAATTAAAGAATGATCACCTCCCCCTGCTCCTTAAGCAGGTGTATCCCAAAGTAAACGAAAGTACCGCAGGAGTAAAATAAATCTTCTAGGAGTTTCTTTACACAATTCACTTTTGCGTCGCCCGTCCTCTCCTCTTTTCCGCGCACCAATAGCAAATGTCCGAGCAAGCACTCTCGTTTCGACAAGCTGACACCGGAAGCCTCAGCAGCCATTTGGCGAGGGGAAGACGCATAGACAAGGATTTCATACGTCTGTTTCCAAAATATATATTTCATTCTTAGTGAACAATCACAGCCATACTTTAAATACGTCTCTAAACTGTGCCACAAGAAAATTAATCATTAAATAGTAATGCGAAAATTATTTCACATTTCCAATTCAAAAATACAAACAATAGTATTTCTGTTAAAAAATTTCAAAATACAAGCAATTTATTTTACATCTAAAGGAATCGCTGGCAACTTGCTAAAATATTATGTATGTACATCTTTATTCGGACCTCTGAAAAATTGTATTACATTTGAGAAGGAAAAAATAAATAAATAATAAAACGGCGTCCAAGCGGAGACCAGTGAAATATCAATGGCTTCGTCTCTAGAGGGAAAATGCCGTGGCGGAGGGGGGTATGGAGTATACGGAGTGGAGGCTTTAGTGATGATCTTGAGTTGTCTACATTGTCTGTCGTTATTATAATTCCCTAGGCAGATTGTAAAAGCATGGACGTACAGGGTACATTCTTCACATCTTTAGTTAATCATTCTTGAAATATATTATAAATATTTTTATACAAATGTATTACTTTTCTGGATTTCTCGCACAACGATCGTAAAAACGTTTCACGGAATTGAAAACATGAATTTCTCGGATATCCTAGCAAAAAAATATTTGAAACATACTATACTGTATTAACTACTAGCCACAAATTTAGCGAATTATAAATTATTATTATCATGAAATATCTTTTTGAACATGCTTACACAATTTAAAATTATCATGGTTAAATGGTCATGGTTTGAAATGGTCACCAAAGTTGTCCTTTTCTGAAAGCGTAGTATTTAACTAAAAATTATAATTCAGAGATCTGTAATAAAATTTAATTTAAAAACATCCCAATTGTTATGAAATAAAAATTCTTTTATTTTTTCTGTTCCCTATTTACTAACAGGTCATAACTAAAAAACACAGTTGAGCTTGTGAACTGTAAGGAACGTACCAGAGCCTCTCTCGCATGAGCTCCTCCTCATCCTGCGACATCTGCACAGGCAGCAGCGCGCGGATCTGGCTGAGCCCCACCCACATGAGCGCCACGTCGCCCTTCGTCTTGCTGTTGATGATGTACGTCTTCTTGAGGGCGCGAATCAGCTCGCCCACGGTGTCGTACTGACGCACCAACAACCTGCAAGCGTATTGCAATACGTTAATACTATAACATTCGTTAGGGGATATTGAGAGAAATATATAGTGAATAAATGCTTTCGTATGTTTCTTATACGGTCTTTTCTTTCGTAAGGCATATTTTAGGACGACGGATTGTTTCTGACATACGTACCCAAACATTTCACGCACCAGCTTCGAGGTTTCGATCTGAGACTCCTCGGCCCATCGTACAATTGTTTTGATGAGGACTTTCCTGAAGATCTCTGCAATACACAAGAACGCGTAAATGAGAGATGAGATTTGACATCTAAGTACCTATCATTGCTATAGTATTGAAATATTAAAATCTACAATTGTGAATATGGGCTGCGGGAATTTTTTTAACAAATGATTTCTATCTCATTATTCTCGACAATTATTGAGCTTGCAAATGAAAAATTGGAGCGTTAAAAGTAGTCAAAAGCATTACAACAATACGACGGGACGACAATACGACAACACGTGAAATAAAAAAAGTTATTATTATAACGGAAATAAAATTAATTGCAATAAAATATGAGTTAGTGACGGAAATTTAACATTTGACAAGTGCTCCACACTCGCGATTATCTGAGATAAAAGGGTCCGAGACATAATTTCTAAAATCAGAATACAAATTACAGAACGAAATTTAAAGGAATAATTACGTTTTTACAGTTCCAACTAAAACAAAGCAACAATGACAAAAAACACTGTAATTTTTATCATTTTTATTATATAATTTACATGTTATTATACTACCTTATTTATTTAATTATCTGCCACCAGGTCATACCCAATTGCAGTTTAAATGTATCGTATTTAGTTATTATATAGAAGACTGTTTCTATTGCATTTGTTAGTTTCTTTTATATACGCCTCGATAATTTTAGACAGACAATTGTCATTGTTAACAATTAAATCACTTCCTTCACAACCTTTTGGAGGTCATCATAAAGCAAATATTCTTCAAAAATATTTACAAAATATTCACGTTTATTTTGCAGTTCTTCAGGTACGTGCACTTGCAATTTAGTTATTTATTATAAGACTCTCTCTATTGCATTTTCTCATCGAGGTGTATAGAAGAAAATAACATATACCTTATCTATCTTCAACACACACGATTTTTAGTTCATAGTGAACTATGACGAGAATATATAACTTAATAATTCTGTGCGCAAATAAACAATAATTCCAGCAATTTTACAATGTGTTAACTAATACATATTTTCTTGATCGACTTTTCCATTATTTACTATACCGTTTTCACCATGCGGAATTTCTGTTATTATTCGTCTATGAATTTCAAGCTACCATAGTTGAAGATCTAATGTACAGTGCAGTGCGAATGTATTCAACAGTGTTCCGAGATTGTACTTCACTTGTTCGGCCATGTGAAATTTATTCTCCGATGGTTCGGTGTGTATTTATTCAAAATGTATTCTGCTGTGGAACGGCCAGGGGCGTTCTGTCGTTTAATGTAAATTGATCATGAAGTACACTGATGCATGTCAGTGGTGCACCCCTAGGTAGAAGTGGTCGCTCACCTTCTGGAGTCTTGCGCGGTGGTTCCTCTGGTGGTTTGGGCTCCTCCTCCAGCTCCTTGACCGCGTTGATGAGGTTGTACAGGCGCTTGATTGGGCCCGGCTTCGCATTCTCCAGGGCGTTCTCCTGCGAACGAATTCCCATTTCTTTTCATTCTTCTGAGCGTATAACATGGAATGACATTTAAATGTAGATATGGTTACACTTAAATGAATAGGAGATGTAAAAATATGATAAGATAGCAGTGCACAAAGTAGCACAAGAAATTAGTTCAATGGGCACCTTACCAACTCTATCAGTATAATTTATAATAGCAAAAATGTTTTCGTTTTTGATTCTACGTATAAATTATAATTGTATACCTACGGTACTGCAATACAAAATATTTTATTGGGTATACAAAGTGATGTACATTATTGTATTTCAATATTTTAATGTCTTATGATATAGAGTTGTAAAATTATGTACAGTTATTGTAAGTGGATTTCTTGTAATGTGATGTGAATTGACATTAATAAATTGTTCATCTTGAATATGATTAGTACGTCGGAGGAAATAATTAAGTCCCAGATTTATAGGTTTCAAGCCTTAGTGCCTTCTGGATTTATTCCAGGGATGCCAGCAAAATGATTTTTCATCATTTTACTGCCATAGCACTACTTATTACGATTAAAACAAGCACTCAGAAATAGTAAATGTAAAATGATAAGATCGTGGCTTGTAAAGTAACCCTGGGTAAATTCCCAGTAAAATTAGATCATCCAACATTTCCCGTTCTAATCAGATGCCACATTCGTTCAGTTAGACAGGAATCTCCCCCGAAAAATAATAGCAGGCCTTCCACAAGGTTCACCACTCTCACCCACACTTTTCAACATATACACAGCTGACATACCCACTACAATACACACCCAATTATCACAATTCGCCGACGATACCGCAATCTACAAATCCAGCCACTCACTTAAGACCATTACCGATAGGATACAAAATCACCTAAATGAAATAGACCAGTGGTCAACATTGCGAAAAATCAAACTCAACCCAACTAAATCAACTGCCAAAATATTCTCACTAAGACCATTTTCTCACCCACCACCACTACACATTAATAAACATACAATTCCATGGACACCACAAAACCAATCAGTAAAATACCTCGGGATGAACTTCGACACAAGACTCAACTGGAAAACACACATAACACTAAAACAACAACAAGAAAAAATAAAAATAGCTCAACTAAAATTCCTTATCAACTCCAAAAGCCGGCTATCCCTATCAAATGCCATTACAATTTTGAAAGCAATAGTCAGACCATTAATGCTCTACGCATGTCCCATCTGGACCAATGCATCTATTTCTAACATTACTTAACTTCAAATCGTACAAAATAGATTCCTCAGATTAGCAACACATGCCCCATGGTTCATCTCTAACGCCCAACTTCATAAAGAACTGAATATATCACCGATCATCAAACATATTGCCCACCTTTCCAATAATTTTTACTCCAACCTAAATACAATAAACCGAGCCGTCCACTACAACCTGGCCACTATAAATGACTTCCCTACTAGAATTAAGAATAGATTTCCTTCCGAAGCGTTATTGAACATTTTCTCTACTAATTGTTCATAGTAGGGGCTCTTGTAGTTTCCTACACCTCTAGTAAGGTAGTTAAAAGTTTTTAGTGTTAAGTTTAGTATAAGTTACAATGTAAGCCAGCAAATGCACATTAGATAGTAATTTGGTACTGATCTGTGTAATTTCCAATCACTCAATAAATAAATTTAAAAAAAGACAGGAATCTAAGTAATGGATGACTATGAGACCATTACGGTAGGCAAAATAATGGGCAAATATGGTAGTCCAGAAACCATTGAGAACCCGTGACTTACTTGAGCCATTCGACCAGTGTGGTGTCAAATTCACAAACGCGAAAACCTCGAAATCTCTCACCAGTTTCGAGTTTTTACAGCATAAAGGCGCACACGATGAATTTATTAGAGCACATAATTACGGCCCCTAATGATGATATACTTTGAATTATGATGAAGCTATGGAGGAATGAGAGGCAGGGAAAATGGAGGTACCCTGAGAAAACCTGAAATACCAAATCCTCTTTGTCCATTGGTTGCAAGGGCTGCAGGACTCGTGAGGTGGGCGTGGCGTGCTCACCTCGGACTCCTCCGGCTCCTGGAGCGCGTTGAGCGACACCTTGGCCAGGAGGTCGCCGTGGAAGGTGGACAAGGCCTCGATGAGCTCCTCGCCGCAAGGCATGTTCTCCTTGTCGTCCTCGGGCAGGTTCTTGAAGCTCAGGATGGCGTTCATCTGCTCGCGCGGCGGGCAACGGAACTCGCGGGTCTTCTTGGCGGCCACCGCCGACGGCAGGTCCGACTGCTTGATCTCCACGTAGCGGCGCAGCTGGTCCTGAGGGCAGCAACGCATCCAGTGCGTTTTAAATGCCAGTTTTGTTGACTTTTTGGTACAGCACTCCCTCTTAAGCTAACACCTAGGGATCGGCACTAAGATTGGACAACGGTTTGTCCGGTTAAACCCATGTTTCTATAATTGTACTGAAATATGCTACTGGAATTGTTTTTCACAGTAAAAACAAGTAAATAGTTTTTCACAGTAAAAACAAGTAAATAGCTTACTTTGTATTAATGATAAGTAAAATTAAAGAAACGAAACCTGGAAAAACTTGTATTATAAAAAAACTTAACACTTGTTACTGTAGGCCACTGTTTTTACAGTAAATAATTGCAGTGCGTGTATGCACATATTGAATTGGAGTTACTAACATGACCATTAAATTTTATGTTCAGTATAGTACTGTACTGTACTTACGAAAAAACAAGCTTTAAAGGTAATTGTGAATTTTCTTTTGTATCTGTGAGGCCAGAGACATGTCGCGGTAGGTGCATATGAGGCATTATCATACCAAAGTCGTGGCGGTAAGTTAAAAGATTGCCAGTTCCGAGGGTACTGTACCTAAAAAACGTAGTATTCTCTGCTGCTTGTCTTTTATGACACAAAAAAACAAAAAACAGTTGAAGACTGAGAACAACTAAAGTACCCTAGACTTGTTTCA
Organism: Teleogryllus occipitalis; assembly: GCA_011170035.1. Lineage (NCBI taxonomy): Eukaryota > Metazoa > Arthropoda > Insecta > Orthoptera > Gryllidae > Teleogryllus > Teleogryllus occipitalis. The sequence continues at coordinate 8,936 of BLKR01015275.1, read as the reverse complement.
TAGGTCTTGAAATTTAAACTGCATAACCCTATAAATAGTAATGTGAATTCAAATGTAAATAAAAATTCGTATGACCACAAATACCTATTACTATAAGTTAATTTGCTGCTTATATGAATATCCCCGAAATATTTTACTTAACCCGCCCTGTTTCGTTATGTTGGGATTTTCGCAGATTACATCCGTATTCTATTCTGGAACTTCTGATGAGTATTCTAACACAATACTCACAGCCTGCAGGTCGCCCACGAAGTCGTGGCTGAAGGCGATGATGGCCTCAACGCGATGGCGCAGCTGCGTGTCGCACAAGTGGTGCAGCAGGTAGCACATCTGCAGTTTCGCGCCCTCCGCCATCTTCATGTGCAGCAAACCTTTGCGGTGCTCGTCCTTGCCATCTGAAAACGAACGTTTTCAAATTGTTATCTTACTAGTCACCACTGAAAGGGATTACATTCCAGGAAATGCCATGCATATTCTCTAATAACGGAAGAGAAGAATGTAAATACTGACGAAACTAAAATGGTATAGAATACCAATTGAAATGTTTCAAATATTAGGTTGTCAAAATCGACAGTGTAATATTTGTGGAAAAAAATAGTTTTTGTCACAACATGCTGTGCAAAAACGTAGGAATACGAACTATATAACTTATGTTCGTAACATGCATGTAAGCATACGCAGTGATTCAAATGTTTTAGATTTGGTGATTTAATACTTCAAATTGCAATACATTATATTATATTAATACAAATAATTATATTAAATAATAATTGTTCATTGAATCTATTTCAAGGTAAAAAAATGATTCGGAATATAAATATATTTTCCATTCTTGCAAAACACTGTAGTTACTGTGCGGCACTGCCTTTCATATTTCGAAACTTTCTGTCTGAAACTTTCCTCTCTCTAATATTTCATAACTATAAAATTGAAATGGTCATTTTGTTTCTTTTGTCAGTAGTGCTAGAATATGTTGAATTGAAGCGAATCAGTACTTCAAATGTTTGCTTACCCTTTTCGAAGATCGGGTCCCAGGTCTCAGGATCAACCATGATGAGCAACTTCTCGACATCTTCATCTGTCAACATACCTACTAGAAGTAAACGGTCAACCAGCTTCAACAGAGGTCTGGAAAGAAAAAAAATATAAGGCATTTTATGATGAGGTAATTATGTGACATTTTCAATATTTTCAAAAAACTATTTCAAAATTAGCCACTTTGGAAACAAAAGTATAATTGTGAAAAACTCTTCGAAAATGGCAAAACTCACAAGAAAAGGTTCTCGTTGGAGCCTCCGATGGGATCTCTGTTGTGCACCTGGTTGATCTGCACTGCCTCGTCCAGTGCCGCCATTACGTAATTCTTCACCACATCCAGCGGGAAGTGCGGACTGTACAAGGTGCGAATGTTCTCGATGTTGTCCCTGGTTAGAGAAAAGTCAAAATTTAAACGTTTTCGAAGAGTGAAAATGTAAATTTATATTTTAAGAACTGTTCTTCCTATTCAGTGGAATCAGAAATTCATATGTTAAGCATAATATTCGAGACGATTAGCACCGAAACTAATATACATGAATTCATGATATTGACAGCATATTGTCAACTTTAGATCGCAATTGAAAATGCGCTAAATATTTTCACGTCGTTATATTGATAATGTAGTGATCAACTCAGTCTTCCCATCAAGTACCATTGATTCTGAAATTCATTCATAGATTATTTTAAACGAATTGATAGTCAATTATTATTTCTCTAGTACCATTTTTATTCTTTGAGCAACGATTAGTTAAATGATTCCCGTTCTCATCCCGTTCGTACATTAAAATAAAATCAATAGAAAGTATAAAACAAAACAGAAAAATCAATTTATTTAAACGGGTCGCTTCCTTTGGCAGCAGCCTTCACTCCGTGTCTGCTATTCTCCCATTGTTATAAAACACTCACGTGATTTCTGTCATCTTCATCTGCGGCCGTACACTCTCCGTCTTGAGTGAGCGCAGGCTGTGGCCCATGTCGGGGTCCTCGTAGAGTTCTTTGAGCTCTGGCCCCAGGGGAATGATGTACTCGTTCTTGCACACCTCCCTGAGAAATCACACACTCATTGTATAATTTAACGTACCACAAATGTCAGAGATTCTAATGAAATCTATGTAATATCATGCACAATTTGAAAGCTCTGCCAAAACATTGATGATGGATTTCTTGCTACTCGTTGTGGTTCACAAATCTTGTCAGAAAAATCATTTGATCACACAAAAAACACAAAATTGGTACAATCTTAATAAAATGTTCCATTATCTTACGCCCAACGGTTTATATTCTAGAGGAGAAATTATTTTAAACAAAACAACGCAAGAAGTCTGATTAATAAATCCTTAAGGAACGTTAATGCAGTTCTGTTGCATGGAACAAGCACAAATGGGAAATGCCAAGTTTCGTTATGTTTTGATCATGGAAAATAAAAACTCGAGGCACATTTGTCAAATGTACAGAGCTATCTAAGAGGATCTGCAAGGCTTTTGTGATGGTGAGTCAGAAACACTTAGAGAACACCCTTGAAGTTTGCCAAACTTCTACTCATCGCAAGATCAAGTAAGGCACAAGATCGATGAGCCGAAATATAGTTTCTTAAAGGGATTGCGAAGCGGAAAGAAAACAATACGACTAGCTCATAGAATATACCCAAACGTTCATTAATCACTTGTTACTTGCGTAAACGTCATTCCCTTTCTTGGTTCATTATATTTTATCTATTTTCACTGATACATACGTTTGCTCATTTTCGTTTGAATATACTTAAGTTGGGATGCAATACGTTTTGACTTATTTTCCACAATATTCATCAAATATCATTTTATATAAGCAATACGGTACTTAATTTATTGTTATATATTAGATAGAATATTTGCGAAAAAGCACTAGCTATGTATTGATGTTACTTCAACTTGGTTAATGGTATTCTGTTCTTACAAAATATTAGAGAAAATATTAACAATTCAGTATCATAATCACTCTTGTTGATAAACATTATTCTAGCGACAAGAAGATGATTTAAAATGCTATTTCGCTAGCACAGTACATTAATTAGCGTTCGTAACTCTTGTATTTATGTATGCACGAACCTGTACGTGCCCGAACAGATTTCACGTTAAGATGCGAGTTTGAGTCATTACTACATGCAAATTGATGCAAAGAACAGTTAATCAGCAACAAACAAAATAGAGCCGAGTAATGATTGAGTATTCGCATCTCAAAAAACGCTGGTATCTAAAATGGAAAAATTATGTTTGAAACCCCTTCATGGTGAAGTTCCAAGTTACTATAAAACGTCTTGATTAGATTTCTCTTTCAGTATCACTTACTTCATTGATCCTTCCGAACTTCACAAATAGTTTAAATTGAATTTTAATTTTAAGAAGTCAGTAAAACTATTTGCACTTTGTAAATAATTGTTTTAAAACGGCTTGCTATTGTGATTCACCGTTTCACAGTAGTGCTGCTCCATCTTTGACAGGCCAACCCTCAAAATGTGTGATACAGCAAATTGTAGTAGGCCTTTGCTGTTTGAAAGTAACCATTATAAAATTACTGTGTTGTGATAAATCTGCACTGAAATTGATATAATTTTTAATTTTACCGTGAAAGATCATTTCGGTTTTACAAATCTGTAACTTGAAATTCAATTTAATTTTACACAGATTTCGGGATTATGTACTTTTTTGACCACTAATGCCATGGAGTGGTAGCAGCATCCAAAACAACTAAATTTTCAAAAATGTAATACAAAATTGAAAATGATCACATTTTGTAAAGTATTTTGAAGTAATCGTTTCCGAATATTGCGCGAGTACATTATGTGTTGCAATACTTTTTTGTACGTCTTAATATGCAAACATATATTTTTTCCGTGTTTCATCTTTTGCAGATATGAGGAATAATTACTTTTCCAGTAGTAACATACAGGGTTTTGTGTTGATGGTTTCTTATAAATTGCCAAAAACCGTCATCTATCTTTAGCGTATTGATGAGATAGAGAGAGGAAAAGTGAGAGAGAAAGAGAGACAGAAAGAGAGACAGAAAGAGAGACAGAAAGAGAGACAGAAAGAGAGACAGAAAGAGAGACAGAAAGAGAGACAGAAAGAGAGAGAGAAAGAGAGACAGAAAGAGAGACAGAAAGAGAGACAGAAAGAGAGACAGAAAGAGAGACAGAAAGAGAGACAGAAAGAGAGACAGAAAGAGAGACAGAAAGAGAGACAGAAAGAGAGACAGAAAGAGAGACAGAAAGAGAGAGAAAGAGAGACAGAAAGAGAGAGAGAAAGAGAGAGAGAAAGAAAGAGAGAAAGACAGAGAGAAAGACAGAGAGAGAAAGAGAGAGAGAAAGACAGAGAGAAAGAGAGAAAGAAAGAGAGAAAGAGAGAGTGAAAGAGAGAGAAAGAGAGAGAAAGAGAAGAGAAAGAGAGAGAGAAAGAGAGAGAGAGAAAGAGAGAAAAAGAAGAGAAAGAGAGAGAGAAAGAGAGAGAAAGAGAGAGAAATAGAGAGAGAAAGAGAGAGAAAGAGAGAGAGAAAGAGAGGGAAAGAGAGAGGGAAAGAGAGAGAGAAAGAGAGAGAGAGAAAGAAAGAAAGAGAAAGAAAGAATGAAAGAGAGAGAAAAAGAGACAGAGAAAGAGAGAGAGAAAGAGAGAGAGAGAAAGAAAGAGATAAAGAGAGAGGAAGAGAGGGAGGAAGAGAGAGAGGAAGAGAGAAAGAGAGAGAGACAGAGACAGAGAGAGGGAGGGAAGAGACGTTCGTGTGAAGAGACGCTCACATGGTGTTGGCGTGCGACTCCAGATGCAGCGCGATGAGCAGGTCGTAGAAGCCCTGGCGGAGGGGGCCCGACAGGTACTCGGAGCAGATGGCGTACAGCAGCTGCTTCTGGTCCACGTGGCGGCACAGCGCGTGCGCCGCACGATAGTTGCTCTGGTAGCACAGCGCCGCGTACAGCGTCAGCGTGTGCGCGTGGAAGCTGCAAGCACACAAGCAAACACCTCTCAGCCTCCGAACCCAGCCTGCTTGCGTACTTGCTAGTACAAACTAACTTATTTTGGCATCTAAGACGCTTCAAAAAGTTTCATTAATTACACATATTTATGATCCATAAATTACACAGAAGAAAGTATTTTCATATTTATTGATTTCAGGTTATATATATATATATATATATATATATATATATATATATATATATATATATATATATATATATATATATGAATGAGCCTAGTGTGGCAAAGTGACAGACTGGTCCTCAGACCAGCTTTGAGGAAGACCATGAAAAGATGGCAAAACGTCGGTAACACAGCCTTCCACGCGGCGTCACCCGGACAGCCAAGATCATTTACATGACTCTGGCCGCGGAGGCCTACGGCTTCACTTAATTGTACATTTTGCCCACAAAAATCATGGCGGCCAGTAGTGCGCCGTCCTTCCTTCAGGAGCGATGCACACAGCTGGTGTGTCTCACCTGAGCAGTCGCTCCATTTCGATGAGCTCGAGGATGTCGATGCAGCGGTCCTCCTCGGGCAGGTGCAGCGCCAGCATGGACACCGGGTCCTCGCACAGCATGGACCAGCCGCGCACGTCGGACAGCTTGAGCGCGTGCACCTGCAGCGCCTGGTTGGGCACGCGCGCCCACTGGTGCGGCTTCAGGCACTGCACCTTCAGGCGCGGAGGGAACTGCCACGCCCAACACGCATCCGTTAGATTTGTTTTGCGCACATCACAAGTTTGTGGTCGCACATAACACACGCACACGAAATTTAAAAAAAAGTAGTCAGACCCAAAGACGTGACATTTGTTTCGCTATGACGACGCGCTGAATCCCAATCTGAAGCCAGAATTGCGCCAACACCCTCCACTTCTTTTTAACTCGCGAAAAAACCGTGAAATTGTAAATACGGTGTTAATTTCGTAATGTAGAAAAAACTGGGGGGTGATGGCGCGATTCTGGCTTCAAATTCGGATTCAGTGCGTCAAACTACATAGAGAATCATGGTTCAAGACTGGGGATAAACTTTTTTTTTTTGGTGCCTATGTAAAGGTTTTATAAAAAGCAATTGCTCGTCCTATTCCGTAAAAGACTTATAATAACGATGCAATAAACAAATACTTAATGAAACCACATGTTAGCATCACTGGGAACTCAAACGCTTATTGCGTACTGCCACTGCGTCTATGGTGAATGTACGGAACACTTCACCTCCTTGTTTCAACTTACCCTTTAAATATAAAATAAGCGAGAAGAAATAAATTATTGTTGTTCTAATTCTCGTCACTAGAAACATGAGCTTGTGTTCTGAAAATTTAAAGCAAGTGGAAAATCTCCAATTCGTGTTTTTCAAATTTTAAGCTCAAAGTGGCCACTACTGAAACAGTGGCTACTACTGGTGTCTAAGCCTAACATATTTCATTACATTCTGTATAAATGAATAAATATTATATTTTGTGCAGATGATAATGATGTGTACTATGTAGATAATGAATAAAAATACAGTATTTTACGTTTCTATCATAATAAATGTAGTCTTTTCGATTAATTTGAATATTTATTCCATAATAGGGGATAGCTTTTGAACTAAAATAGAAGGAATTAAAGCGCTAGAAATTAAAGAAAATTTTAAGCGTATTGAGTGTTCTTCAATATTTTCAATGATTGTGTCATTGAGACTAAGTTAAGCTGAATTGGAATGTGAAAATCGAAGTTCTTTCTTTTGTGCCTTTAAAGGTTTTTTTTATCTTTGTATCTTCATATCTGTGAAACACATGTCACATAGAAAAGACAAGAGTTACGGGATCTCATTGGAAATCCAAATTTATCTACGAATCACATAAAATTGGTCCCTAAAATAGTTCTTCGTTTTTTTTGTCTGTTTAACTGCCCTATATCGACTTCAAGAGCTTCCCGCTGCGGAAATAAAAGCGCGTAAATTATCTTACTTTTCTCGTACAATATTACTACTTTATGTAAAAATACCTTTTTAAAGATTGTAGAGAATTACAATATTTAAAAAACGAATTAAATAAATTGTAAGAATTTATTTATATTAAAAGAAGTATGGAATAAAAAACTAGGAAATAAGTTGGTTAAGGAAAGAAAGTTGAGTGATATACAGCAGGAGCTGAAAAATTTACGGCGGGCGTGTTTGTGGCACGAACGGTTTTTCCCGCCTGACGGACAGACGGTTGAGGGAAGTGAGTAATGACCAACGATCCCTGGGCAACATTTGCTGGAGGGCGGATGTGGTAAAATACGTTACGTTTCGTTTAAATTTTTTGCTGCAGCGATAGCGAGCGATATATCAGACAGAGTAAGGGAGCAAACAACATATTTGCATCTTGGAGATAGCGGGCACTATGTCTCATTTACCTGATTTTACAGAAGAGTAATTCTAGGGCAGATGAATTCCTGAGCAAATAAATTTGGCGTTGCTTTGATTGCTTCTTCGTTATTAATGGATATAGTTACTAACACTTCAAGGAAGAGTAATGAAATTGGATGATATGGAAAGAATATTGAAATATCTCGACATGTAGTAATTTACCTCCGGAGGACAGATTTGGAATGGTGGATTCAGATTCTACGTAAATTAAAAACTTGTAGAAAACTTCGATAGGAAATCAAAGGAAAAGCGTTCGTGAATAAAAAGTATGTAATAGTTGAGCGCGTATATGCACATCTTCTTTTAAAAAATTAAATTAAAAGTTGCATTTATTTTTCTGTTTTACCAAACATTTAAATGAAGTCAACAACTATTTACGTTATTTTATGTTGTTGTACGTCTGCGAATTTCTCACGCATTGTAAATGTGAATTATGATGCTTCCTTTTATTGAAAATGGAAAAAATATGATACTAATGCAATGACTGCAATAAACGGCAACGTGGTCCTCAAAATTAAAATTAAAATTAATTGAAGAAAGTCAGGTTTTGTGTGTATACTTTAAGTGTTATTTGTTATCTCAGAAATCGTCATGAAGATTCACCGGAACGTCTCAAACTATTATGGATTTCAGGTAGACCTAGTTTTTCAGCTGAGGTTTAGGATTTACGGTAACCGCTATTTATTATGGAATATCCATCTCTGTAAGGTTTTGCAACATCCACTAACTGAAGGAACCAAGACGCCAAAGCATGTATTTCTCAGAGATATTTACGCACACACCTGTGGGATAACATGGCGCTCTGAGTTCTGCAACACAGCTGCAGACAGAGGCAACGTGGTTGATGTGCGACCCAACTCAATCTGCAGGATTTCCTTGCTGGTCGCCTCCACGAAAATGGCAGGAAAGAGCTTCGTATCAGGCTCCATCTGCAAACGAGAGATATCCGGTATTGTATACTGACCAAAGTAATCATAAAATACAATCCAGAGAAAATATAAATGTTACAGAGAGTAATTTAATCCTTCACTTTCAGTTACAAATCTTGTAATGACTTCTTTAAGCATTAAATTAAATTCCTGAATTGTAGACTGAATCCCCTTTATTTTGTCATTACCTTGAATTTTTATACCAAAAATAAAAAATAAAAGGTGCCAAAAATAAAAGGTGAAAGAAAATAAGATTTGTAAATATAAATATATATATATATATATATATATATATATATATATATATATATATACACACACACACACACACACATTCGCTTGCTCGACTCATTCAAATCATTCGCTACCTCAACTCATTCGCTCGGTCATTTCATTCCCTCGCTCGCTTGCTCAACTGATTTGCTACCTCAACTCATTCGATTCATTGATTGTTAGTGAGTCCGGGTACGTCAACTATTGAGGTCTATTCCCGTAAGTGTAGTGGATGTTTTATCGGGAGGTCTTGGTGGTGGTGGTGATCTTCCCTCACTGGATGACGGGACCCGGCGCCGACCTACCGTCGACTAGCGGT